>JAQMYL010000004.1:9844903-9855051 GCA_030014365.1 Clarias pachynema | reverse complement strand
ATTTCTTCACACCAAGCTGCTTACCTATTGCAGATTCAGTCTTCCCAGCCTGGTGCAGGTCTACAATTCTGTTTCTGTTGTCCTTTGACAGCTCTTTGATCTTGGCCATAGTGGAGTTTGGAGTGTGACTGTTTGAGGTTGTGGACAGGTGTCTGTTATACTGATAAGAGATGCCATTAATACAGGTAACGAGTGGAGGACAGAGGAGCCTCATAAAGAAGTCACAGGTCTGTGAGAGCCAGAAATCTTGCTTGTTTGTAGGTGACCAAATACTTTTTTCACCATAATTTGCAAATAAATTCTTTAAAAATCCTACAATGTAATTTTCTGGATTTTTTCCCTTATTTTATCTCTCATAGTTGAGGTATACCTATGATGAAAATTACAGGCCGCTCTCATCTTTTTAAGTGGGAGAACTTGCACAATTGGTGGCTGACTAAATACATTTTTTGCCCCACTGTATGTAAAGGAGTGCGAAAGAAGTGAATACTTATACACTTTTAACTGCTACCTTTTTTTTCTCTCACTACTTTACCATTATGGCCTGTTTTTTACCTTGATTCATATCATGCACTTCCATTTCAGTTCCTGGTAGCAACACTACAAAAGTGCAAGGGATGAATACGTCTGCAGTGCACCGTATGATAGTGAGAGTGCCACCTTTTTTTTTTTTTTTTTGAGCCATGAATTATAATGTACCAAGTTATTCTACGGCCTTGTTACTACATGACATTGTAACTGTACACTTGGCCTTGGTCATACAATATTCTGAGCTCACAGGCTGCACGTCCTCTATTTTTATTTTTTTTAAACTTGCACAAGGACCCAGTGCATGGCAACAGGGGGATGGAGGTGAATTAGTAATAGGCGATGGTACACGTTAGAAATCTATAGAAGTGTACCTATATTGTAGACATCTTCCGAGCTCATTCATATTTTAAAGGTTGTGTTTAAGTGTTGTGTAGAGTTCATAGCTGCAAAAACAAAGGTGAATTCACATCCATTTAGTCACCAAATCCACATTATAAACAATATAAAGATTAGTAGTTTGTGTTGGAGTATTAAGACCACTATGCTATGTGGAGTGGCCTAAAACACAGACTTAATATACAAAGGTGTTCAAGTCAAACCGGGACTTTTGATTTGATTCCTCTGTATCACTAATGCATTTATCTCACTGTTTCACTAGTGCTTGAAAAAATATATTTTTTTTGGTCCCCTTCACTTCATGTCTGCTTCATGTCTGAACGCTGGCCTCCCAGGAACTCCTCCTTTAATGGCCTAAACATGTGGAAATGGAGGTCAGGTCAGAACTGCATGGGAGATGTGGCAATAACTTGCAACTCATAGGATGATGTACTGTACAAAAGGTGTTGGTAAATGATTGTTCCCACACATTCTCTTGCAAGGTGGTGACGGGTATCTGTGGATTTTCAAGAATCAGGCTGCCCTCTCTCTGAAAGTTCACTGGGACTCCTGAGGGCTTCGGGATCGTCCTTTACAGATGTACAGCTTTTTAAAAAAAAAAAATGTTTGCACTGTTCTACATTTTTACTGGGGCTAAGTCCCGGTTTGACTTGAACACCTCGCGTTCATGTTTTTTTTTTTTTTTTTTTTTTGTCCTTCCTTTATGGTGTTCAAAGGTCTCATGACTTTATCAGTCTTATTGTAATATAACATAACATTGCACTATAGGGCCAGAAGTATGTGGACACCTGACCATCACATCGGTACAGTATATGCTTGTTGAACACATTCCAAATTGAGATGATCAGGTGTAAACATGCCTTTCGGCCATATAGTGTTTATTATTCTCTTGGCTGAACGTGTGTGTATTCTCTTTTCTTTATCTGCTGCTGGTCTAATCAGTACTCTTGCTGTATTTTAGAGAATTAAATTGAATCGATTAGACCCGTAAACTAAATTATACAGAAAATTCACTTAGGTTCAATGACTGTAGTTGGTAATCTACATAGCTTCATGTGGTCTTCTAGAGATATTCCTGTATCATCTGTGTACTCAGCCCAGAGGTGCAGGAATGTTGCCTGTACAGTCTAATAGTAAAGAGACAGCCCTCTTCTTTTAAATTAAATTACATTCCAGGTATGTGTGTTGACCTAGATTTCTCATCATTGCTGTTCTGAGAACATTTTCAGCTTGGGCTTTTTTGTATTGCCATATAATGATTCAGTGCTCTGTGTTCTGAGGAAACCGTGTGGTTCACAGGAGTGACCTTGGTTTTTTCCGGCCACACAGAAGTGCATCTGTCTATTTTCTCATGACACCTATCAGTCATTTCCAGTGTCGTGTCAAGGCTGCTTACATCAGGCACGACGCAGTTACAAGGGACAGAAGCCAATAATTTGTGCGGAGGTATAGCTGTTCTTTGTCAATTTAAAAGGGATTTTTCCCCCCACCTTGGAAAAAAAGAAAAAAAAAAGGAATAAGATTTCATTCAATCACCTTTAGCTTTGATTATAGCATGCAATGTGTTCCAGCACAGTTCATGTGTGAAAATGATTCCTCTTGCTCCCAGAATCACTCTTTCACAATCTGAGTACTGAAGTATGCCTGTGCCCTCAGGGGAGAAAAACTCCATAGATGTGATAATCTGATTTTTCAGGTCATCAGCTGACTTCATTGAAGCGACCCCATGTCATCACACTGCCTCCAAAGGCTTGTACATGATGGGTGCATTGCTTCATGCGCTTCCCTTCCTTGGTGGTGCTGGGCCCTTGAGCAAGGCCCTTAACCCCGTCTGCTCCAGGGGCGCTGTAACCAGGAATATGCAGAAAAATAATTTCGCTTTGCTGTAAGGGACATGCGACAAATAATTGAATACGTATTTATTTTATTTTTTACCCTGATGTTAACATCACTCCGAAATAGGGCCAATCTGGACTCATCAGACCACATGATCAAAGTCCAATCTTTATGCTCACTAGTAATTTTTCTGATTAGTCTCACTAATGAGTGGTTTTCTTATGTCCTTCCTTATGTGTGTATGGAAATGCTCTTTGTTTTTTGCTTTGTTACTGGTGATTCTTTGCCATGCAACTTACCTCAACACTTAAGTGATCTCCATTCGTGATTTGTATTCTCAAAAACTAATACACATTTTCGGAGCAGTCTATAGTCACTATTAAAGAATTAACAGTCAGGCAATGAGAGAATCTGGTTTGTGGTTGTCTATCTATCAAACAGGTTCTTTTTTTAATTATTATTGAAAAGAAAGCCTTGAGAAAATACTAGATATCTAGGTTTAGCAGGTGACAATCGAAGGGGGTTAATGAATAGTGTTCACTACTCGTTTAACATGGAAATATGGTATCTAGCTTTGGAACACTTGAGCAGAGACGGAGGGGCAAGGGAGCCAGAGCTTTGAGCTCTCACAAACACAGCAGATGTTTGTTCCTTAGTTGAAGCAGTGAGGTCTCCCATCTCCTTCTGTCTTCCTTTTCATTGAACAGAGTTCTTGTGTTTTAAATAATTTATCTTTTACAATGTGAAATAAAAGAAAATGTTGCATTGTATTTCTTGTTTATATTCAGACCCAGTTTTAAGACATTCAACATTTAAAAAGTTGGAAAATTTAGTTCTAAATAATTTTTTTAGTGATCTAAAAGTCCTTCACGTTGCCCTCTTGTTGTCTGCTCTCTCGCTCGTTGCATTGTTGATGCTCATCAATGGTGACGCAAATGCAACACTACAGTATGTTGAGCAGTACCTTTGTATAGAAGGTGAGATAATCTATCAACATACACAATTTGAACAGTCAAATGTTTGGATACACCTTATAAATCCATGGTCTTCCCTGATTAAAAAAAAAAAAAATTCTTTCTACACTGTAAATCAATGCTGAAATCATCCAAAATATGCAATAGTCTCTTTTGAACAGTTGATATTGAGATGTGTCTGCTCCGTAAAGCCTTAATAACTGCTCTAATCTGAGGTAACTCTGGTAACTCTAAATGAACTTCTCCTCTGCAGCAGAGGTAAGTCTTGGTCTTGTTTTCCTGGGATGGTCTTCATGAGTTTCATTATGGTGCTTGATGGGTTTTGCAAATGCATGTGACAATACTGTTCTTGCAAGAACTATTCCAGAACAGCTGACCTTCATGTCCTAAAATAACTGACTACTGTTGTTGTTCTGGAATGTAGAAATTAAATCCAAACTCGTGTCCAAATGTTTGACTGGTACTTTATATCAGTTAAAAAAAAAAAGTTATGCCTACTTTTGCGTTACTTACGGGACAGCCCTCGTATTTACTTTAATTAATTTAGAATGAATATTATCAAGCCGAGAACATCTTTACCCAGAGTGGATATAATACACACTTAAAAGTGATCGTGTCGGGGCCTGTGTTGTAGTGGAACTCACATGGGGCCAAGCACTTTAATTTAATCTCCTAGCTCCACATATTTCACACAAAATCTTTTGTATTATTAATCATTCCATTGAATATAATTATTGCCAGTGTGGAGATCGCAGATTTTATTTAAAAATTAAACAGTTCCTGTGTTTGGCCAGACTTCCTCTCGGGATGTCTGAAGTGCACAGTCTGCTCATTCGGGAGATATTTCAGTCTCGAGACAGAACTGGTTTTGAGCTCTTTATGCATGTTGCACACACATGGTGTAGACCAGAGTGCTGTTGTTAAGTGTCTCTCTAGTGGCTCTGTCTCTCTTGGGGTGGCGGCGGGGAGGATGACAGCCAGTCCAGATCAACCCTGACGTTTCTGGCACAGCTCTAAATTGGATTCGTACATATTTGATGCACGGAGAGAATGTTGTCAACTTTTATACTTGGAATGTCCTGATCCAACTTTTTTGTTTTTGATCCAAGATACCTGGATCAAAGCATTGAGTATGTTTTAGTTATCAATAGCTTTTAATAACTGTACTGACGGTCTGTATGTTGCCATTGCCAAGTCATTAGCAACTTCGCAGGATTGATGAAATCTGTGGTTTCAGTGAATCATGTCCTGGATTTTGCTGTGCATTTGAGCAATTTCGAGAGCTCTTGTTTAGAGCTGTTGAAGAATTCCGCAGGGGTTGTGTTGGAAGCGTTAATCTCGTCATGATTTTTTAAATCTAGGACAAATAGACAAATTAGCCAGACATGCTGTAGGTCTCTGTCTGGATATTTTGTCACTCGCATAATCAGTTGTTACTGAATGTAGTTTTTCCTTTTTACAGTATGCGTAGGGTAAATTCTGCACTCAGGCAAGTGTATTTTGTTGTGTTAATAAATGTGTCGGAGATAAATCTCCACACGTCGTCTTCTTGGTGTGCAAAAGAGAGAATTCTGGAAGGAATTTTGTTGACATTAAATTTAGTTGATTATGACTGTCCAGGACAATGCCTATTATGTGAATCAAAGTTATTTCTTTATCTAGTCAGGAAAGTCTCTCTCTACTGTATCTCTCTCTTTCTCTTTGCTTTGATCACATCCCCCTTGAGTCACACCAGCAGGGTTACCACAGTTGCATTAAGATGTCAGATTCAGCTAGATTTAGATTTAGAGCAGTAACTCAGAAATGGATGTGTACCACAGTGAACATGATTCCAGTGCAACGCCTTTGGAAAAAAGAAATTTCCTGAATTCAGTGCATGATTTCTTTGGACTTTGGAGTAGTTTAGTTGGAGTGGATTTTTGGTTGCCTGAACCAGGCAACCGTGCACATCAGCACACAGTCTGTTTTGGCCCAAGAACTCATGTTTAATTAGCTTTGTTTAATTTAGTTCCATTTGAATTGCACAGCTTTTGTTTTGTTGCACGCTGCTTACTCAGCAAACAGGGGACTTTCTCTGGATGTTTTGGGAACTTTTGTGAGATTCGCATTTTGGTCACCATGCAAAAGTGTCCTGAAGGTTCCAGTGTAACGTGTCAAATCAGACATAAATATTAACTCCAGGAAACTTTCCCTTATTGTTCCACATTCCATGATGATGTGGGGACGTTCTGGAAACATCCATCCCTGAAAATAGAAGTATAGGTTTTTCACGGGACGTTTCTGGGAGGCTCCCCTGGTTACTGCTGCTGTGTGTTTAATTGCTATTGTCTGTACCAGCTGCAAATGTTATTAATTAATGACACTTTGGTGATTAACCATATCTTCCCAGTGGCGCAGTGACAATACGTTTCCCATGTCATCTGGAGATGCAATTTAAAATCTGGGGTGGTGCTTCAATCATGTGCCAAAAAACTAAAACAAAAAAAAAAAGGGAAACCATCAACATAAAAGTATGGCAACAAACAAAATTTTCATTAAATTATATAGCTCTTGCTGTTTTATATTTTTGGTTCTATATAAAATGTACGTTATCGACTCAAAGTCCTAATGCCGTCTGATGAACGTCCCCCAGTACAGTAACTTCCTGGGGATGGACAGGAAATCCTACACAATGACTTTTAGGGGATGTTTTTTGTGGACCTTTAGAGGGCGTTCTGGGGAAGCGTCAAATTGAGCCAATATTTTCTCCCAGTCCTGTCGGTTCTGTCTGTTGGGTAAAAACAAATCCAGTAATGGAGTCTTGGCTCTGTAAATGGAAAACAAAGAAACCGTGGCATACAACACTGCTTTAGCACCAGGGGGCGTATTTTCCAGAGAATGTTTTATAAAAAATATGGGTCAGCTAGCTCAGTGGTTCATTAAATATCAAGTCTTTCTCAAGTTATAATACAGCTATGTACTGTAGCTATATGCCTTGGTGTTGTCTGGATCAGATGTCAATCATCATCATCATCATCATCATCAAAAGCAACAGCAGCAATGTCGACGGGATTGCCTGCAAATAAAATTAAGAAATATTGCTTGTACAAAATGCCAGTGTGTTAAAAAACAAACAAAAAAAGTAAATTGTGTTAATGCTTTGTGTTGCCATATTTGCACTCACCACCTCGATTGTTTATCACAATTATGTTGTTTCTTTAAAAGCCTCGATGGTCTAAAATGCATTTTGTCAGATGAGATTATGTGTAACGTAGTTTTTGTCTAGCTTCATTACTAGCTCATATTACAAACTTTACTATTCATTTCTGTTTTTTTTCCCTCCCTCCCATGTCCCTTTATATTATACTGTAATCTATCTTCGTGTCATTCTTTTCATCCTTTATACTGCCAGTTGTTTTGCAGTGATGCGTGTACTCATTGCGATCACAAAGCTCACCATTTTCATCCTTAAACTCCAAGCTCCAGGATGTTCATTCCTCATTGGTCTGACTCAAACCCAGGACATTTTTTCATAATCATAAACCTTTTTTTTTTTTTTTTGATGACACAGCCTTTACTGACCCTATTAAGAGCTTCGTAAGTGTCTCTTTGCTTTCTTCCAGTCTCACCACCCACCCACGGTGACATGGCACTTCTT
Source organism: Clarias pachynema (assembly GCA_030014365.1). Classification (NCBI taxonomy): domain Eukaryota; kingdom Metazoa; phylum Chordata; class Actinopteri; order Siluriformes; family Clariidae; genus Clarias; species Clarias pachynema. The sequence continues at coordinate 9,847,677 of JAQMYL010000004.1, read as the reverse complement.
CAATGAGTACTAATCACGGCTTGAAAACCGTCTCCAGGGAGACCCGGGCTGGTCCGTGCTCAGACTAATGAGTGGACAGGTCATACAGTTGACCCCTGTGGATCAGTTATTTTATTTTTTTTCTCAGACAGATGCTATGAAAAATGATCCATAATGCCCAGATGTTGACCTGAGTAGTTTGCTTCTCTTATGAATTATTATATTAATGTTATGAATCTGTGCAGTTATCTTTTTTCCTTGTTTTGTTATGCTTAACACACTATATATATATATATATATATATAATTTTTTTTGTGCAGAGAAAAAAGCACATCGCTTGGAGGGCTTGAAGGCAATAAGCTTGACTTGGTGAGGAAATTTCCATAGCAGCAGTGTAGTCCTTGTTCTGTATCGTGTTCAGATTTTAAATGGAATGTTTATACTATATACTGAAAGGCTGTGTGTGTGTGTGTGTGTGTGTGTGTGTGTGTGTGTGTGTGTGTGTGTGTGTGTTAACAAAAATGTTTTTTTTTTTTTTTTCTTTTTCATTTGAACTGCATTTTTTTTGTAGTAGTTTTTTCTCTCAAAATGCAGGTGTCAACATTTTAATCAAATGCCAACATATCTTTTTTTTTTCTTTTGAAAAATCCTTCTGTATTGTTTTTTTTATAACTAGGTCCCTGGTGTATACAGTTAAACCTCGGATTCTGAGAATAATTAGTTTCAGAATCATGCTTGTACTGTATGTCAAAGCACTCGTATATCAAAGTAAATTTCCTCCGTAAGAAATTGGGGAAACTCCGACAATTCGGTTGATAACCCAAAAATGGTCATTTAAAAAAGATTAATACAAAGTGAAAATAAAACAAAGTAACTTGAACTTTACATGCTGGTGTGAGGGAGACGAGAGAGAGAGTGGAGAGGAAGAGGGTTGGAGGGTTATTGTATAGGACAACTTTCTCACACACATGGAATCTGTCTTTTTTTGTGTGACTTTAACAAGAACATGCCTCCTTTTGAGGATTTCGTGGAAATGTGACGTTGCATTGTCGTTAAACTGATTCATCTCCCGCACTGCTACAGCCTTTTTAACCTTTTCCTTCACAGGGCCCGTTGTTGCAGTACAGTTAATAAAGAACAGTCGCAGTCCACCACTTGGACCCTCGCACACGTACTCGTGGTCAAAATGCTGTAGTAAACAGTACACGTGTGCACGGATGTTGACTATACGAGTAACGCATTTACAGTTAATACACTGCCTGGTCAAAAAAGAGCCTAGACCTGAGCAACTGAAGCAACCCCAGATCATAACACTGATCCCAGAGGCTTGTACAGTGGCCACTATGCATGATGGATGCATCGCTTCGCGCGCTTCTTACCCTGACACGCCCTTTGCTCTGGAATAGGGTACGTTTTTTATGCCCCCTAGCATATTCCAAGTGTTTTTTTTCCTGATTATTCTTACTACCAAGAACCACACAGCTGTTTAGGGAGTTCTCATCACATTGTGCATTCGGAAAAATTACATTCACTATTTAAACATAGCTGTGATTTCTACTTTCAGTACTAACTAAGCATTTAACTGATTCCTGTTCATAATTATATATTTTTTCCTGATTGTTTTTTCGACGAAGTTTAAGGTTCAGCACAGTTCTTACAGGTTTTAATATTGAGTTGGACAGCTCTTGACCCAGTTCCAGTAGTTGCAAATCTGCTTAATTGTTTTCGATGCTTGATTCAACCCAATCATTTGCCCCTCTTCTAAAATGGTGTGGTTTTTTTTGTTTGTTTTTTTTGCCCTGGCAATTTGTAAGGTTGCACATGTGTAAAATCCCTTTGTCATCACATTTGATGAAAAACAAAGAATCTTGAAGGCAAAATATAAAGATGGTTTTAAACCTGCATGGTGAATTTAGTCAGCTGCTGACATCATGTATTAAGGACACCATGGGACTCTTATCTCTCCCTTTGTCTTTCTTTAGTTATAATGGCGCTAATAACTACCTTGATTTGGCCTTCAGGACACACCCTGATTCTCATTCAGAGAATACTCTAGGTCCCATCTTATTTTCGTCCGGCTTTATTGCTACGTATAACAGGTTGGTCTCGTCTTCATTACTTCGGTCACATCACTGTGTTTTCACCAGATGGATTTAATTATGTTTTTTTTTTTTTCCTTTCTTTTTCTCCTGCGCTTAAAGGCAAACTAATATCCATGCTGTTCACATCACATCAATCGCATAAAGTGTAATGGGTAACTTTCTTAATGGGTTTGCCATTGCCTGCCATTTCACCGCATCAACACAGGAAAAGGCATGCGGGGAAGCTTGAATAAGACGAGACAGCACAGGGACCTGCACTAGGAGATACTATTATGTGCATTTTCTAACAGTTGCATATTTTTTAGGAATACTTTCTGTTAAGATCCAACTGGGCTCCAGCAGGAACATTGCTGAATAGAGGAGAGACTCGGGCGGGATGGTGCAGCTTGCTAATTTTCACTTCGATTAATTAGCACGTATTTTTAATTGGAGTCAGGAGTGAATAGACTGCTGTTGGTGAGGGAGTTCTGTGTGTGTGTGTGTGTGTGTGTGTGTGTGTGTGTTGTGGGGTTGGGGGTGAAACAGACTGATAAAGAAGTGTGTGAGTGCACCAGACTTTAATAGCTCCAGATACACATGTCTGTTATTAGAGACGCAGTCGGTTTAACTCTGTGTACTCCAGGGCTTGACATTGGCACCCGCCCACCCGCCAAATGCGGGTAAAATTCGGCTGTGGCGGGTAATAACTTTAGT
>JAQMYL010000004.1:9827695-9841790 GCA_030014365.1 Clarias pachynema | reverse complement strand
GAAATGTTTTCAAAAGCATCTTTTGCTTATGCCATATTTTTGTATGTGCCCAAGACTTTTGCACAGTACTATAAGTATACGAGTTCTTCTGGTAACTTTGTCAGGATTCATCAGGCTCAAATTGTAAAGGAGTTTGTACACGGAGCATGAGACATTATTTTCAAACATGTATTGGTGACCATAGAGTCCAGATCTTAACCCTATACACTGCAGTCTGAATCTCCCATAAGCAATACAAGATCTTGGCAAGAAATAATTCAAATATTTATTAGTTGTCACATTTCATAAGCTTATGATGCCATGGTGAATGCTTGACATAATTAAAGCAAAAGGAATATTTTTTGCTTTAATTATGGAATGTTAATGTATAATAATTTATTTATTTATTTATTTTTTTTACTGGGCAGTGTATTTTCAATTAATTCTTCCTTTGTTATCCTGATCCTGTGTTAATACTGTGTTAATAATTCAACAGCTGACTGATTGGAATATAAAGCCTACAGTACATGCTTGTGTATCTATTAAGTGACCGCCCCACACACACACACACATATTATTTGGAATTAATTTGAATAGTTTGTTAAATAAAATAGCAAGTCTTGTTAATATAAATGTAAATCTGCGTAGTTGTGAAACGACACACAAGTGATGCATGAAAATGTGCCTATGAGGAAGGTATAAAATAATTTTAATCAGGGATAGTTAATGTGATTGTAAAATATTGATGATATAATGTCATAGTGAAATGAAGTGCGACCTGATGGCTTCTCTGTCTAAATATGTTTAACTCAAGGCCAGTTTTCTTTATCTGATGAGTTAAGAAATAAAAAAAAGCAAGTGGCAATTGCAGGTGAGTGGAATGTTGAGCTAGCATTAGGTTAGCCTGAGGGTTTTTATGTGATGTTAACACTCAGTGCAAACTTCTTGCACATATTCAAATTTAGTAGAAATGTTGAATGTTTTGTAAATTGGTACATTTTCAATAGACTGCGTGCTTGCCTTTAGAGTGTACTGTATGGGAACATTTGAGTCAGAAGCTATTTGAAGTAAATCATTCGGTTTGCTTTCCTTGCAGCACTGATGAGCGAGTTTACATCCAATCAGTCCAAGCCAAACCGCTCTCATGGATTTTGAACAAGAACATTTTTGGATGCGCCTTCTTATCTGTTGCTGTGGCTTGGTTATTCAGGATATTTTGCAGGTATAGGCAGAGAGAGATGGAAAAAAAACTCTTGCTCTTGCATTTACCCAATAAGGGTAATACAGTATGGTCCCAGTGGCCTCCAGAGTTGGGGCTTTGAATCTCACCTTCAGTGTGTGTGTGTGTCTGGCGTTTGGGTAATCTCCGTATGCCTGATGAGTTTTCCCTGGGTACTCTGGTTTCCTTCCACTGGATGATTGGTGTTTCCAAATTGCTTGGAATGTGTGTGTGTGTGCGCCCTGTAATGGGTTGGCACTCCATCTTGGGTGTACCCCACCATTGCTCTGAGTTCCCTGGGATAGGCTCCAGACCCCCTGTAAACCTGCACAATTCAATTTACTTTTATTTGTACAGCACTTTTTATCAATTCTCATTGTTGCAAAGCAACTTTACAGAAAGAAAGTAAATAAAGGAAATTAGTATGAAATGTGTGAGAAAATATGTATAAATCAAAACGATCGGGTTGTCCCTGATGAGCAAGCCGAAGGAAAAACTCCCTGAAATGAAAAGAGAGAAACCTGGAGAGGAACCAGATTCAACAGGGAACATATTCTCATTTGGGTGATATCAGATAGCAGGGATTGATTTGCAGTCATATTGTGTGGCTGAAAGTTCAACGAATAAAACAGGAGATGTGTTTAAGCAGTACAGATGATGGATGGAAAACTTGTCTGTAGGTGAATCAGTCCAAACCACACCACTGCCATGCATATTACATAAGAACATTTTCGGATGAGACTGCTCGTGTGTAGCCGTGACTTGGTCGTGTACTGTAGTATATTGTGCAGGCAGAGAAAAAGAGGGTAGGGTTACTTGGGGTCAGTAACTTTGGTCTCTGCTAATGTAGAGTCTTATCTATGTTCGACTTTACCCAAAGTTCTGCTTGTGTCGATCTGTTTTAAGCTACCAATTTTTAAAAACATTTTGCTTAACTTCATCTTGCAATTAGACGCAAACTAGCTGTGACGTGCCTCGTTACAACAAAATGGGCCAAAGGTTAAAAGGCTTGACGAAAAAAGAAAACAAATTCTAATTTTTGTTCTCGTACAGTACATACAAGAAATGGTGAAAGAATGAGCAAAAAATTGAGATGGATTTATTTATCTCATTAAGCGATATTAAGAAATAATATATGTATTAGAGACCGATGGTGCTGATGAGCAACAGGACGCTCTCTAAAGCTGCTGAGTCTCATGGATGACCTTGTTAAGTACTAGATGTTCTTGTGGGCAGTTTTTTGCATCACTGAACTCTGTTGGATCAGCTCCCTTTTGCTTCCTGTAACCAAAATGTCACATTGAAAAATAGATTTCGGTGGATTTAGAATATGGACTATATTGGGAACTTTTTGCAATGCATTACATACATAATAGATTCCAGCGTCGGTTATCCGTCATGGGATTCTAGGAATAGGACGACTGGTGTTAATTAATGTAAGATTAAGCATGTATCATGAATAAAATATGGTCTTTTTTGCTGCAGTTGTGTGATGGTGGAGACAAGGAGGAAGTTAGTGCTGGTCAGAATAACAGCTCACGCTGTCAGACATCTTAGATACTATATTCAAACAAAGTTAGAGGGTTACAGACCAAAAACTCATCGCATGCATTTGTCATAGAACATGATGACAAAGTAAACCAGTACGGTGAAGAGACTCTTCGCCACATTAAAAGGTTTGAATGGTGGAAATGTTTTAAACATGGACGTACGTGTGTGTATTATGATCCTGGCTGAGGTGGCTCAGAGCCCGCTGCAGTCATTCCTGTGAACATTCGTCGCCTGATGCTTGAAAATCGCCAGATAGCTCGTCACCGACTTGTGAAAGAGACACATCTGCCTGTTTGAACTGTACACACAATCATTCACCGATATCACTTACACATTACAGGAACTCAGCTGGAATTTATTGCAACATCCCCTGTACAGTCTTGATCTCTCTCCAAGCCATTTCCACATATTTGGTCTATTGAAGGAGTTCCTGGGAGGCCAGCATTTGCGAGGTGAAGCAGGAAGTCCAAAAACATTTTACCTTGATGGAATCCAAGCACTAGTGAAACCTTTGGGATAAGTGTATTAGTATGGGAAGTGATTTATGTAGAGAAATAAAGGTAAGTTCAAAAGTCCCGGTTTGAATTGAACGCCTTTTGTGTGTGTGTAGAGTAATGATGTTTTTGAGAAATGGCTTCCATACAAACTGTGTGTAGGCAGTATTGATTGAGACATGACTGACCATGGCGTTTATTGATCGTGTATAGGTGTGTGTGTGTGCGCGCGTCATTGACTCTATACAGAGACGTGCTATAGATCTGAAAGGACTGTAATGGATCCTATAGACCACATGCACTAGAATCCAATGTGTATTTATTTGTTTTTCAAAATTGAATAGCTTCCATTCGGGAAAAGGCAGTGAAGCTCTGCGTCACACCCCATCAGCTGGGAAAGAAGCGAAAGCTTTTATTGCTCTGAATGGAGAGTGATGAGGCGAGGAAATCCCGCTGTAAGTCGAGACACGCAGGCAGAACCTGCTGATTGTTTATAGATGAAGCAAATAGGAGCAGGTTGGTGCTATAGAGACCCAATACTGCAAGACCTGAATGCTTAATTAGACCATCTGCGTGCCAAACGTTTTCTGTTCAGAGGTAGATGTTGCAGATTTCGTTTTTGACTCAGCTTAATGTTTAAATCAGTTAACGTTGTGTTGCTGATGGAATGAGTTGTGCACCAGTTAACCATTGCTACTAGTGAAAACATGTTTAGTAGTGTGTGAAAATGAGCATTCATATTTCGAGTATCCATATTTCAGAACTCTCCTTAGGAAATCATGCTTATTTGTGTAGCGCCTTTAACAATTAAATTTGACATTTTTTTAAATGTATTTCTGCATTTTTGAGCCCATGCTCTTATTCAGAAATAATGCCTGGCTTCGGTTGTGATGCAGTATGAGCTCCATCCACTCCCCCACCCCCCCTCCCCCCATGTTGTTTTTGTCTAACAGCACGGTCTGGAGTGTTAGTTCGTTTACACCCCGGCTATTTGCCAAGTGGTTCGAATGTTTTATTCATTAGTGATTGACTCGTCATGCATTTTAACAGCTTATAGTTAGATTTAATGTCGTGGAACGTTAAAGGGCCGAATTAGTTTCTTAGTTAGTACGCACAAAGCGCAGCCTCTGATTTTATTGAGGCAACAGGGAAAATGGAAAGTAGCACTGAGACCCAGAGTGCTTAACTAAGAACTAAGTGTCTTTCCATAAATGTTCTGTAAATAAATGTCTCCGAAAAAACCTTAACCACATCAGGAATTACTCTGTTAAATGTAACCAGATTATAATGAGATTATGTGAATTATTCCTGTCTAGGACCTCTTACCTACTGTATAAAAACAGAATAATTGAGAAAAAGTGCATTAATATTAATATTAAACTGCTTGTTTCATTTTCTGGAAATAATGCAACTTTCTGACCAATCGGATTTGACCGTTCAGGCTGTAGAAATACAGTATGTGGATGTTTTATGTTCGGGCTGTAATTTTTTATGACCAAAAAAATTACGTTGCGAATTATTTTGGGACACAGTGCATTGTGATTTAAACAGAGGTTTTTAAAATCAAATGTACCTTTTTGTAGCCTTATTAGTCTAGGTTAACAACAAATAATGGCACAAATTATCTCATTAAAATGTTTTCCAAAATGTATCAATCACCTCAAAAAAATAAAATAAAATAAAATATATATATATATAAACTTCACACGAATTCCTGACTGTGAATATATTACTTATACTAAATTACAGAGTTGGAGTGGAACAGAGAGAGTTTAAAGTATAAATCTGCATTAACTATAAGCTATCTAAGCTGGAGCATTAACACACAAACACACACTTTGGGGAACTACGAGACCTGTGTTAACGTATTACAGAAATAGTGAAGAGACCTTTTAATAACCAAATACTCATCAAAACCTCAGTTTTGTCATGCGACAGAATTCAGTTGTAGTGATACCTGACGGGGTCTCTCGGTCCTCTGCATCTTATTATTGAAATACTGTTTGTTTCAAATGGTACAGATGATTGAAATGGGAATTCCTAGCTGCATGTGTGTGTGTGTGTCTGTAATGAACTCTGTGTAGGTTTTGATTGGCAGATTCTTGACTATGTGCTCTCGATTCCAAAGCTTGAATTTATCCATTACGTGTGTATGAATTTTTCAGGCTTTTCATACCCCGGTCCTCAGAGGCCTATTTGGCCTGATACGACTGCGAGACTGAGATTTAGCCTGCTTACCGCTTCATGTTTGAATTCAGAGGGAACAGACGGCCCTGTGGGTAATGCAAAATGCAAATATTCAACAAACTACAGTAAACAGAACATGAGCATTGCTCTTTCTCAGCCTTGTTGGTTAATGGCGTAAACAAATGTACTGGTGTCAGTGGTTTAAATGAGGTTAAATGATATCTTTCTTCATTTCCAGTCTTTAAAGAGAGACTTCAGGGTGTGGCAGTGTGTGCCTAATGGGGAGATTTTTTTTTTTTTTTTTTTTTTGTGTGTGCCTGCTTCAGGCTATGCTGGTCATCTTCAGTTTGGAGAAATAAAATGTCCTTCCTTTTTTGAGCGCTTCATCATTTCATATATCCATCATTTAATTCCCGGAGCGTGGTCTGTCAGTGTGGAGCAGTCAGCAAGCCGAGCCGACGCACCAGGCAGGGTTCATTGATGCAGCGGGCAGCGAATTGATTCTCTGTTCACCCTGAGCATCAGGATGGACACTTCTGCGCTCACCTCCTTTGCACAGAATCGATTTCTCATGCAGGATGGAGCAGTAAACACACCGAGCCTCCCTCCTCTGCACGCATCTCGTTCTGGCTCAGGAGTTTAGCCTTGCCAAGGGAATTTCTGGTGCAGTTTCTTCCAGCGTAGCAAACAGAGGAGCGAGTGAATTGCTGGCGGGAAACGGACGCCCTCTCTCCATCTCCCTCGCCATCTGTTTGTTTGTGAAGCCTCTGTCTACTAGTAGTGTGGAACAAGTTTTTTTATTTATTTTTTCGGTGGGGGGGAAAAAGAGCGCATTAGATCTGATACCCTGGTTTAGAAGGCCCTGGGGAATAAATCTGACAGCCAACAAGCCAACAAGCATAGGCTTCCCTGTATTTCATTTGCCTTGAAAAATATGGGAAGATCTACCTGTTTATAATAAATGCTTAGGATTCTGTTAGGAAAGGTTTCCAGGCCTGTGATTCCAGGTGTGCTGTAGATTATGACCATGTAAAAAAGTTTATTTGTATGTTTCATGAGCATGTTACTCATTTTCTGACCGATTCCCCTTTGATGGGTGTGGTCTCCGCCCCTGAACCCAAGCCATGATGGCTCAATGCTGTTTGGTGCTGACCAATCAAGATTCAAGTTTCCTGTCATATACAGGATGCTAAGAGCAATATAAATATTATAAAGAGAAAGAATAAAAGAGAAACTACATGGACAAAATCTGGTTTGAAAGTATGAACATGAACTGAAAGTATGAACTGCACACAGATAAATAAATTTATATTTTGACTTCATATTAGGATATTAGCTTATAAAATAATGTATTGAAGCAATCGTTTTTAGATACAAGCTTGAGTGATTTAAAAAAAGGAATATTCTGGATATAATCCCCTGCTACTCTAATCTATTTATCCCAGTGTTTAATTACAGCTTGGATACGATCAAGGTAGAAAGATTTCTCAAAGATGCGGCGGGCAGAATGAGGTCATGCTTTGTCATGCAAAAACAGATCGCCTTTGGTGATCAAGCCAGTCGTTTTTTTTTTTTTTTTCCATTAGAGGAAAGGGCAATTAAAGGAGTTCCTTGGAGGCCAGCGTTTCAGCATTGATGATGTGAAGCAGGCAGTCCGATCATAGCTCTGGGGAAATGCTCTGATGAGTGCATTAGAGTAGCTGGAGATTATATTATATTTAGTTATATTATAATATAATAATATAATATAATATAACATAATATGAGAGGTAGTTTTTATCCTCCTAAATATGTTCTGTTATTCTGCACACATCAAAAGTCCTGCTTTGATTTGAATGACCTCGTATGCAGTTTTGTTCCTGTCACCTCTTTCTTTTCATATTTTGTAAATAAGAAGTTATTACAGCCTGACCTAAGGTTTAATCATTCTTGTAAAAATGGGAAATTGAATAGAATTTTAATATTTTGCCACAGGTGTTTGGATTAGATCAGAGTTTCTTAGCAGTTACTTTAGTGTAAAAAATAATATACACTAAATTTATAGGTGGGGATAACAAAAAATAAAAATCGGTTAATTTCTAATTGAATACATTGTAGTAGTACCCTAGATTTTATTTATTTATTTATTAATTATTCTGGAGTTTTCAGATTTGCTCTTCTAATTAGCCAATTCTTACCCGTCACTACGGCACTGTCCAACCAACAACCAGGAAGGGCAAAGGCTATGACGTGTTTCCTCTGAGACACGTGGCATCAGACAACTACATCATTTCGAACTGCTTGTCATGCACCATCCACACACACATATGATCAGCTCTCTCTAGGCTCCCCGGCTGCGGGAGGCTGCAGTATCACCCAGGATTCAAACTTACGATCTCCAGATAATAGGGCGAGCTGTACCACTCGGGAGGGCTAGTGCCCCAGATTTTTATCCTAAGTTGTATAATGGTCATGACACTGTGGTGTTCTTAGTTTTACCCTCATTACATGGCTCTATGGTTCATTGGAAATTACCAGCTTTCCTTTTCTCTTTCAGCTAATTTTGGGTAATTAGCAAAGCAATCACACATAATACACAGCTCTCTGCATTCTCTCTCCTTTTTTTATTAAAAAATTTTTATTTTTATTTTTAGACATTGTACCTGAAGCTGCATAAATAGTCTTCAAAACTCTCTCCTAACTGTAATGAGTACGGTCCGGAAACAAGCGGTTTATTTGCATCTTGTTCTGATGGAGCAGGCAGGTGACAGATTGAAATAAGGGCCCCACTTCACCTTGATGCTGTATGACCAAGCACGAGCGCGTGGCCATGGGTGACACGCCAGGCAGCTTAATTATACCTAATGACAAGGAAGAGCTCTCCAGAATGTTTGAATGCTCCAACTCCTAACCCGCTCTGCGCTCAATGTCATAAATCAGCAGCGGCTAGACTTTAATTTTCTCCCGCACAACCCCGAGAAGATTGGACAGCTTTCTGACACCAAGACACGAGTTATAATTTAGAGTTATTTTGCCGGGTGAATGGTAACTCGCTTTGTGTGCGAGAGAATCTGCTGCGCTTGGTTAATAGCTGTTAGTAAATGAGTGGCTTCTACATGATGGTAAGTGACTGTAAATAATGAGTCATTAGTAGTAGTCAATAACTTTGTTTCCTTTTAGCTCCGTCTTGCATTGCTGAAACGTAGTGAATTTACCTGGTTATTTGCCTTGTTTAAAATTATATGACAATATTTTGCCAGATTCATCTTGCTATTGGATTGGCCTGCTGACTCTAAAGTTGACATATTTTATGTATGTGTATGCTTCTGTATGATGCAATATTTTATAGTGTGTACAGTATATATAATCATCCACATTGTTAACGCCACTACCAAATTAATTGAATAATCAATTATACACCAGTAAACTGATGACAAGTTCATAGGCAGACAAACATAAGGGACATAAAATTATACAGTATACTGTAGATGGAGAATTTGAACCAGATTTTCAACAATGGATGATTTTGCATCATCGCCTTCATCCACGCCTGACCCATCTGGTCCAATGCCACAAAAAACTCAATTCAGCACAAATTGCTGAAAAAGTCAACGTTGGCCATGATGGAAAGACACCCAGTGCATCACCCAAGCTTGTTGACTTGGCTCTCAAACTCCCTAAATCCCAATCCTATTGAGCACCCATGGGATGCACCAGACAAACATGTCCGAGCCACGGAGACCCCCGCCACAACCCGGTGACAGACACCATTGCTCACTGCCAGAGGCCCTGTGGAGCCAAAACCTGCGAAGACAAACCGTGCTGGTGGCACAAGCGGAACCCTTTGCTATATGCAGTCACCCTTAACTGCTGTATTTTGAGTCAGTTTGGCACTGGGTATCCTGCAATCCTGCTGAAATCCTCTACAACCTCCTGTTGTGCTTTTGTCCTGACCATTTTTTCTTTTTGTCAGTCCAGTTTGTGTATGAGACAGTGTGCAACACTTATAATCCGTTTAGAAACACTTAAAACCCTTTGTGTGTCTATTCAGTATAATTTTTGAAAGCTCCAATCTTGATGGTAATAATGTTCTGTTTGCGCTGTCAATCTATAAACTACCAGTCATCAGTTATCATTGCAAGGCTGGTGTAAAATTAAGGCTTGTTTAAATACACAAACCCTCCTGTGAATGATGAAGGAGGAGGGTCAAGTACCCAGTCGGCTGGGATCCAGTATTATAAATCAATATCTTGGCAGACAGTATATCTGCTGCTAATGTGCTAATGCCGTCTGTTACCCAAAGCCAAAGAGGAGATGGGAAGTCATGACACATACTGTACTACCAGTATGTGTGATGTCTAAGCAGCTACGCATCGCTGAAGCTTTTTATACACTACTGCCGCTGATTGAAACACTGATCTTATGATTATGTATTATGTAACGTCTTGTGTATAATTACATCTTTTAGTTGAACGTAATACATCTTGTAATTTTGTTTTCCTTTGTGCTGTTTTTTTTATTTTTTAGAGAACATTTAACTGTTCAGTAACTGATGTGTGAGATAAACCTCTTTAGTGTGTTTTTACTGACATACATTGCATCATCCCTGAAAGCTCTTCCATCTTTTTTTTTTGTTGCCCTTTTTCTTTTTACACATTTAAGTTTATATCTGAATGCAAGGTGTTTATACTTTGAACAGTGTGTTTCTGTGGATGTGCTTTTTCTAGCAGGACTATAAACGCTTATTATTTAGCTAACGTTTATTTAAATTACGATAAAATGATATAGATGGAGAATTTAAAGACCAGATTTGGACCAGATTTTCAATAATGGATGATTTTGATTTTGCATCATCGCCTTCACCCACGCGTGTCAATCCAAAGACCATATCCTGGATGATGAGATGCCGTGTAGTTAGATAGATGGATGGATACAGTAGATGGACAGATTGACAGATACTTCAATACCAATTTCCTTTTATTCAAGTTATACACAACAGAATGACTTTGCGTTCAGCATTGGAGGGTTTAAGATCTCTACACATGTAAGGGTTTTCTGAGGACATGCCAGCTGCGCTATGGAGTGCAGAAAGTGTTAATTCCTTGGCAACGTTTGACTCTCAACCGTGTATGTATTGTTTTTTGGAGGGAAGATTAGAGAAACAAAATGGGGAATATACCAATATTAAAAAAAAAAAAAAGAATAATTGGTGTGTTCAAATACATTTTGTAAGTACTAGAACTGTTGTACTTTGGGTCTGTGTGCATGGAGTTTGCCTGTTCTCCTCATGCTTGGTAGGATTCCTCTGGGTTCTCCAGTTTCGTCCCACAGTCCAAAAACATTTCCAAATTACCCGTAGTGTGTGAAAGTCCTACCATGGTCATACAAATGGGAATAAATACAATGGTCACCATTGGTCTCAACGGTCCCTTTAAAGCTTTAAATACCTTATAGGAAAAAAAGGTGGTTTTTTGGGGGGGGTTCTGGTGGTGGGAATGGAGGGGTGGTTTAGGTATTGGTACGACCTCTACTTCCAACATCAATGCCTGTTGTGAAAAGATGTTTCGCTTTCTTTGTTAATTAACCAACACCTTAAAATTTTTGGGTAGTCTTTTTGTCTCTTTTTTTCTTTTCTGTATGCACTTGCTTATTGCTCATGCTTGCAGTCACTGCTGTGTGCAGAGGATAAGTTGAAAGCAATGAACTTGCATATACGGGTGGGGGGAAAGATATTCTTTTCTTGTCAATTACATTGAATCCAGAAAGCCAACTGCTGCATTATGGTTTATAACAATTAGTAACTTAAATTCATCATTATAGTATAGGATATGATATTTTGGGGTGGGGTAGGAGGATTTGGTCTACCTGCTGGTTTTTAATTATTGTATGTTTACAACCCCCTCCCCATCCCTGCGCGTACTGTAAATTGGCGCCTATGATAATATTTGGTAGATATTTGAGCGGTCACTTGTTGGATCATCATTGTGAGGCTTGTCATGCTCTTACAGTACAGGCTAAATAAAATATTACTTTCTCCTACTGAAGGTCTGATAGTGTGTAAAATAAAGACAGAATCTTCCAGTTTCCATCGGGATGGGATAAGAAGACATTCCAGCAAAAATACTCTCCTGAAAAGTTCCTGCAACAAGTAGCAACTTGCACAAATTCCACCTTTTTCCAAATGAATGAACTCCAACCAGGTTTATTTCTAGCTAATGCATGGTGTGTAGGAAGACGCACACCTCACAAACCTTGAGCTGCTATTGTTGAGCCAGTACATAACATTTTAGAGAGTATTTAATTGGGCGAACACAAGACTAGAGCTGGGTGACTCATCAAAAATGTGCAGCTCTGCCTGGAAGTGATGAAGGATACATGCTATTTTTTTCCTTGGGTACTTTAGTGTTGTCCATACCACTAAGGTACAGGTACAAAATAGCATTTTTTTTTTCCTGAAATGGACTAAAAGACCCATGTATGAGAAAAGCAACATGTATGTATGTCATGTCCGTTACTTCCTTTTATTTATTTCGTTGTATACAGGCAGTAGTATGTGGGTGCATTATTTTTTTGGCGCCGAGTAGACGACTGGAGAAGCACTCTTTATCGTGATGAATGAGCACTGTTGGAGTTTGTGGAAGCCGAGCTTTATAAAGATTAGGTCAGGAAGCAGTCTGTTCTAGCTTGAGGGGACACCTTAGATTAGTTTCCATTTTTTAGCCCTTATGATGTAGCACCTCTGTTATTGAATGATGCGAGTGGGTGATGGAGGGAGCGAAGGTGGAACTGAGAGTTCTACACATTCAACACAGGATGACATGAGTTATTTATTTGTCTGTTTTGCAGGTGTGGGCTGTAGTCTGGCAGTGACATTTCCACGCTTCATTAGTCGGTCTAGTCTGGAGCGGGCTGTAAAATGCTGCAGCGGTTGATGTCTTTCCGTCTGTGTTCATTTTCTCCTCAGAGTGGTGGGCTCTATAGGGCTTAAATGTGGCGCTTCAAACAGAAGATTATACACACAGCAGTCTAAAGGCTTTTACTTGATTTGGGGACTGAGAAGAAAGTGCAGGAAGATAGGCATCACACAAGGTTTAAAAGGTTTCTTAACTTATTAGATTTTTACAAGGACCCTAGTTTGTCTACAAAATGTGAACTTTTAGCGGTAAATCAGATTTTTGACAACATTACTGTGGTGAAGTAATGAAAATGAAACATTATGCTTTGCCGATCAAATCAAATTCTGTATTGTCTCTTGGCCATCTATTTCGATTAGGACATCACTTCATTTTTGCATGTCATTACTGCTAAAATTTAAAGGATACCTATGAGGCAAATTTCATTTGATCATTTCTGCACATGGCTCTCCACACAGACAAAATATGAAGGAAAAAAAACTAAAACATAAAACAAAAACACAGTCCTTTTATTTCCTTTTTTCACTTTTGTGCTTGAACATGCCATTTACTTTTTCCACCTGTTATGATGTCATAACAGGCAAGAAAAAAATGGTAGAGGGAAACAATTTGCATAGCCACTCCCCTGCCATTTTCAGGAAAGTCTTGTTTCATGTGACCTGATTGGCTAGAAAAATAGACTGCCACAAAGGGGTGTACAGTGGAAGTAGCTACTTTTCCTTTAGAACTACAGACAATAAAACTGTGTTTTTGGACTAGGAGTGAAACTGGGAGAATTTCAGAGATTGCATGATTTGAGTTGTATTTCATCTGTAACATAAAAAAAGAGTAAAATATGGCACCATAGGAATTTCTCCTTGTATGAAATTTGTAATTTTTCCTTAACAAAGGGGGGGTGGGGGGCATCCGAAGTCAGTATTCTCCTGGAATCCACCCAGTACAGTCATCGCGCTAAAAGATGAAATCATCTCGGCACGTGGTGTCAGTTCTGATGCACTAAGAAATGTTCTTGTATTCAACATGAACCCAAGAGCTTGTGGATTCAAAGGCTATTAATTGGATTTAATTAATTTGGACTTTTGCTGTAATTTACATTGTTGCTTCTGGATCCAGACTTTTGAGCAGCTTGAGTACCATGATTGATCCTTTATCTTGCAGTGAAGCCTCGATCACTAAGTGTGTGCTGCCAAGTCGTGTTCTTTGATTCATGGTTACGGTTACAACTAAACACTTATCATAGAAACCCTCTTTAGTAGGATTTTCTTGGTGTTCCACTGAGAGGTTTTAATGTGCCCTACGCTGCACTTCCCAGAGGTTCTCTTCCTTTTTTCTTCTTCTTTTTTTTTTTTTTTTGCTGTCGATCTCTTTCTCTTTCCTTCCTTTTAATCAGGCTACTCCCTGAGCAATCTGATTGAGTTACACTCAGGTAACTGGTCAGGTCATTCCATTAGAGACAGAAATTCCTTCTTTCTCTCCACATGTGACTTTCACAGCTTTAAGGTGTCTCTTCATTTATTCAATATCGAACGTCTTTTTTTTTTTCATTTTTTAAAATGTCTCCAGGCCTCAGACAGACAATGTCTGTATTTATATTTTTACAAAGACGGATACATTTAGCAGTGTTTTGCTGCTCATGGCTATTGAATGTTATTTTATCATCGTCAGTTATTCCTCTCGAAGCAGAATACTGAGTAACTGTTGGGAACTTTTTCAGAGACCAGGAGACGTTGGGATATCATTCAAGCAGAAGTTACTCTTTATTGAGAACTCGC
>JAQMYL010000004.1:9793107-9821002 GCA_030014365.1 Clarias pachynema | reverse complement strand
ATTTAATGGTCGCGGGTGCGGGGCGGGGCGGGTTGTAAAAATAGATACAGTGGTGCGGGGCGGGCTGGGGCGGGCCGAATAATTTCATAAAAGCGAGACCCGCGGGTTGGAAAAATACCCGACCCGCGCATCACTAGTATATACGTATGTTTGTGTGTGTATGTATATGTTTGTTTGTGTATGTATATACGTGTGTGTATACGTGTGTGTGCATGTACTTTGTATACGTGTGTGTATATGTGTGTATACATATTACACACACACACACACACACACACACACACATACTGTATATGTATACACACATATACGTATACACAGACACACATACATATATACACACACACACATACGTATACACACACATACGTGTATATACAGTGTGTGTGTGTATATGTGTGTGTATACGTATACTGTATGTGTGTGTGTGTATGTCTGTGCCCTGCAATTGATTGGAAAACTGTTGTTCTCAAATTGCCGGTAGTGTGTGTGTGTGTGTGTGTGTGTGTGTGCGTGCGTGTGCGTGCCCTACAGTGGATTGGAAACCTGTCCAGGATTGGAAACCAGTTTAGGGAGTACCCCACGTCGTGCCCAAAGTCTTCTGGGATTAGCTCCAGGCCCCCCATAACCCCTGTACATGATAACATTTAATAAATATAAGCAGTATAGAAGATGAAAGAATGAATAAATTAATCTGCATCATTTGACCAATCAGAATTGAGAATTCGATTGTTTTAAGGAGATTTAATTATACTCATTCATTTAAATTGGATCGAATAATTCACAAATCAGGTTATTTTTACACACAAGGTCTTTCACATGCTTGGAAATGTATAAGTTAACAGTTTTTATACAGCAAGATGAAAAGTGGCTTCATAGTGAGAATTTCAGAGCTAAAAAAGCAGAATATCACCTACTAATTATACTGCGATAAATATATGTTTCAAAAGCATTTACCTCAAGGACCATTTAACAAACATTTCTCTGATGAAGGAGAGAGATCTAACCGGCAGATTGTTTTATTTCCCAAAGCAATAAATAAAATATCAGTTGCTCACACACACACACACGTTATGCTTGCCCATTTTTTTCAGCTTCCGAACACCAACTTCGAGAGCTGACTGTTCACTTGCTGCCTAACATATCCCACCTCTTGACAGGTGCCAGTGTAACGAGATAATTATTGCTATTCACGTCACCTCTCAGTGGTTTTAATGTTATGGCTCATCGATGTATGCATATATTTATTTTATTGTCCAAATACAGCAGTTTTCTGCTAGTGAAGTACAGCATGCTGCACAGCCTAAATAAAATGTTTATGAACAGGAGCCAAGTATTAATACAGAAATATTCCCATTAAAGTAGACGGTGCAGCGCTGGCAGTAAAATTGCAGTTAATTGAGTTGGAAAATCTACCAAGGCACTTTTTGAAGTCCAGTTAGCTTTTATTGATCAAATAAAATGCTCATCCTTTGTATTACTTAACATGCATGCTGTGCCAATAAATGGGTGGTGAGGTTGGTACTGTCATTCTATCGGGTCAATATAATAGTTAAAATATAATAACGCAGTTTTTACTAATAGATACTGTACATTGCATAGTAGTTACCAATATAAGCATCCACAATGTGCTAATATACAGTTCACAGACGCTAAGCTTTTACTTTACTGCTTTAGTTTAAATTGTGAAAAAGCAAGCTGAGCATGTGGTAGCTGTCCAAAGAAGAAAAAAATGTTTGTATTCTTTATTTTCTTTAAATGCCTTTGATTCCCGCTGTAGTGCGGTTTCACACAATTCATGTGTGAAAATGATTCCTCATGCTCCCAGAACCACTCTTTCACAATGCGAGATCCGGATTATACTCGTGTTATCAGGGAAGGAAAAACTCCATAGATGTGATAACCTGGTCATTCAGTACATTCAGGTCATCAGCTGACTTTGTTTTATTTCCACATAACGTTGCTGAGTCTAGACCTGACCAACTGAAGCGACCCCAGATCATAACACTGCCCTAGCCCCATACAGAAGCTGAGCTCAATAGATCATGTGACCTTTTTCCATTACTCTGAAGTCCAGTCTTTATGCTGCTAAGCAAATTGAAGCTCGTGTCTTTTAACCATACACTCTTCTATGGATAGGGGTAGTTTAGTGGTTAAGGTGTCGGACTACTAATTGGGAAGGTCCTACGTTCAAACCCCAGCACCACCAAATTGTCACTGCTGGGCCCTTGAGAAAGACCCTTGGCCCTCACCTGCTCAGATGTGTAATGAGAGATGAATTAATAATGGCATCTGCCAAATTCTGTAAATGTAAACCTATCAAGTGGTTTTCTTACGGCCACACAGTTGTTTAGTAAGGGTAAGGCAGAATTTTTCGTATTATTATTATTATTTCTTCCCCTGACCGCATTTCTTCTCGGAAATTGATGGTTCAGCACTCTCCCTCCAGGTTTTAATAATGTGTTGGACAGTTTTTAACCCAATTCCAGTCATTTAAATATGTTTTCTTCGCTTGACGCACACCAATAATTTGACCCTTCTGAAACGGCGACTTCGGTTTTAGCCACGCGGTGTAAAAGGCAGATGAATTTCAGTATTCTGTACCGATAATAAAACAGCTCTGGGGTAATTTCAGTGGACGTTCTCGTAGCGTGTTATCTTGAGCTCAGTGACTCTCAAGAGGTCTCCGCTTCATCATGAGCAACATGTCACCTTTGGCTACTGGCCTATTTCACCAAATCCACATAAGACTATTATTACAGAGAAATACGTGGACTTGGGGAAATAAATAAATAAATAAACACCACTGCTACAACTTCCAGAAATCCTTGCTGGCAAGCCTATTTAGTCTAAGCTCATGAGATGTAGATATTATGTTCTCAAAAGTCACACAGCAGTAGGAGAATAACAATGAGGACAGCGCTGCCTTGTTTTCTCCACTCAGTGATTGCTCCGAGTTCTGCATCCGAGGCTACCCTGCGGGGTCCCTAGAAGAGTGTGTGTGCGTGCGTGCGAGCGAGTGTGTATGTGGGTATATAGAAGTCATAAAGGTTCTCTGCAGAACCATCGAAGCACATCGAACACTTCTCCATATTAACAACCAGCTGTGACGGATAAGACGGCTAGTGCACCCTGATAATCTTCTCCTCAGTTTTTATAGAAAATGACTTGCTTCTTCTTTCTCACTCTCTCAAATGCATGTGTTTGTGTCTCTCACGAACAGTGAAAGCAAGGGAAGAGAGGTCTCGGAACAGGTAGCGGTTTAGGTTGTGCCAAGCTGTAATCATGTGTGATTACTTGACAGAGCGACACAATTAATGTTCCTGAACACAATGCGCAAATTGATGGCAGACACTTTTTGGTGCAAAGTGATCAATGAGCATCTGTACATGTTTACGCGGTGATGAAAGAGAGATTTCCAGATTGGTGCAGAGTGAGGGTCTGGAAATGAGTTTGCTATTGAAGCCATTTATTTCCGGGGTTGTTTGTAGTTTCTGTTGTAGCTATTCATCAAACTGAAACACTGACGGGACAGGTTTTGATGACTGGATGATTATTTCGGGGGACGTGTTTATTAAGATGGAAATCCCCTGTGTACAGTCATGAGCCGTGTTATTTAGCTATAATAAAAAAAGTCTCTGTGCGCAGAGAGCACTGTAATGTTCTCCTGCTTAAAGGGTTAAGTGAGATGACTCTCTGAGACATTATCTGATTGACCTCATGCGGTAATAATTAGAGAGGAATCCGTGTGATCAGTCAGTGTGCACAGGCCCGAGCTCTCGTCTCCTGCCTCTTCAGCACTCTAATGCTGTTAAATGGCAGGCTGACTTTCCATTCATCCCAGTGACACTTTGCTCTTTTATGGTGTCTCGCTGAACATGAAGATATAGTGAGGTGTTGTGTCGTGATCCCTCAACATGTTTTAGATGTTGGGAAAATTAACACCGCATCGGATGCATTTTTAAAGAATGATAAGGTTATGATGTGAGATGAGTTCTCACTTTGATTTTCAGCATCATAAGTATCAGTCTCTGTCTCATCACCAGATTCACACGTTTTTTATCCATCACTCTTCGATTACATAGCTCGTTTACATCACTCAACTCACTCATTTGTGCTGTTGTGTTTGCCTAAATTGCTTGTAATCAGTACGTTGCCATTTAAAAACGTAATGTTGTCTGTCATCTGTCTAGTGTGTAAGTGTGCTTCTCTGTTTTGATGATGATGTGATACTATATTACTATTCAATTCAACTTCATTTGTATAGCGCTTGACATTGCCGCAAAGCAGCTTTACACAATCAAAGATTATTTAAGTTTGTATGAGATGTGAATGTGTGTGAAAGTGATAAGATTGTCCCTGATGAGCAAGCCGAGGACGACGGCGACAGTGGCAAGGAAAAACTCCCTGAGATGGTAACAGGAAGAAACCTTGAGAGGAACCAGACTCAACAGGGAACCCATCCTCATCTGGGTGAAACGGATAGCAGGGATTGATCTGCATTATACTGTGTGAGACTGGAAGTTCAGTATAACAGGAGATGTGTTTAAGTTAAAATTGTGTCCAGTTCGTTATTGGAGACTCGGGTAGACTGTAGGAAACTCCAGTCCTGAACTATCGAGCGACTGCAGTCATGACTCCTCAGTGAACAGCGGTCAGCATCAGCTGAGGCCAGACTCATCTTCGTAGAAAAGTGGAACCATCTCCAGTCACCACACGCATCCCAAGCAGACCACACGGGGCAACCATGGATCTGGATCACTGGCAGCTCAGGAGCGACATGTATAGCTCGACGAAGAGAGAGAAGATCTATTATTTACACTGATTAAAAAAAAAAAGTCGGCAGTTCGGAAGGGCCAAATTACTAGTCTGAGTCCTAGTCAGGCCCCGAAAATAATTAAGGAGATTTGGAATGACTTGAATTGAGTCCAACGCACATATTAAAACCTACAGTATAAGAACAGTGCTGAACTTTCAACTCGGTGCAAGAAATGGGGTCACAATAAAAACATTAATGGCGATCTCTTTAATGTTTAGTGAAAATTAGCGCTATGTTTTATTATGAAAGTAAAAGCATTTCCACATGCACAATGTGATGTGCCCACTGTACCAGCCTCAGGAGGCAGTGTGATGATCTGGGGCTGCTTCACTTGGTCAGGTTATAATTAGTCAGTAATGTTATGTGGCAATAAAATAAAGTCATCTGATGACCTGAATGTACTGAATGACCAGAGTATCATGTCTATGGAGTTTTTCCTGTGTGAAAATGATTCCTCATGCTCCCCGAATCACAATTTACCAACATGAATTGAAGTGTTTAATTAGTGTTAAATTCAAGCATATTTTGCTAAGGTGTGTGTGTGTGTGTGTGTGAGCATCTGACTTCAACCATAGTTGTCTTTCCTTTATTGAGATGTACATTATTGACTTCTGATGGGGTTTTGCATTTAGCCATGCAAATAATAATAATAGAAAAAAGTTAAAAACCACAAATTGGCCTTATCTAAATAAAGAGATGGCTTTTTGACTATAACTAATTTATATCTGCATCACAGTGCTTTTAATACATGAATAAGCTTTTTTTTTTCTTTCAAAAATGAGATTAAATTCAAAAGTTCCGCGTTGGGCCATTACGTTAAAACCCAGATGCCCGAGCAGTATGAACACAGCCCTTTTTCCCCTCTAGTCGCTTTGCTGTGGTAGGTCTGAGGGATGCAGCCAGACGCAGCAGATGGAAGGAAAACAATGAACATCGATCTGCCAAAGGTGTCTGCCTGCCTAATTCTCAGTCTTCCCCTCTAGCCTTCAACAGCACTGTGATGAATCCGGGTTCTTTTGAAATGCGCCACATTAAGATATCTCTGGTGTGAAATTGTTTCGCTGGCACACCTTTTTTATGTTTTTGAAACGTTTTAATGATTATTGAATCCAACAATTCAAGCCACTGAGAGAAATAAAGTACAGTTTGGTCCAAAAAGCGAATTCTGCAGCGCCTCGGGCTTGGATACTTAAATCTCAAACGTGAGCGCTGGCTTTAAAGTGTGCCTGAAGCGCTGGCAGGAAGTTAATCTGGCAAAGCAAACATTTCAAAGGGACCTAACAAACCTGCAGCTTGACCTCACAAACACGCAATCGGAACGAATGATTGACTGATGCTTGCTGAAAGACCAGACCTGAAGATAAAAAGAACATACTGTAGGGCTTTTTTCTTTCTTCTCCTCCTGAAACCGGCCTTTGTGTTAGAGAGACATCGTCTCAGTGTTAATGCAGGATGTGAGTGCTTTTTTTTATTTGAATTTAATCAGGAAGTCTTTTTTCCCCTTCTGCTTGAGATGGAAATCAGTATAGATCAAAAGCAAGTGAAAGACATAAAATGGCTCATACTTTATGAATCTTGGTTTTGATTCATAAAGTGAAAATGGGGGTGGAGTTTCAGTTGGAGACTGGTCCTCGTCATCTCCAACACTTTTCATTTTACGTCTTTTTCTCATCATTGGTTGATCCACAATGCTTAGAATAATGACACTTCTGCTTAAAACAGGTTGCTGAATTCCACATGCAAAAACATCTGGCTCAACATCTTTGACTGG
The DNA here is from genome assembly GCA_030014365.1 of Clarias pachynema. Lineage (NCBI taxonomy): Eukaryota > Metazoa > Chordata > Actinopteri > Siluriformes > Clariidae > Clarias > Clarias pachynema. The sequence goes on along the minus strand of JAQMYL010000004.1, from coordinate 9,814,412 downwards.
TCCAGTTTAATTTTTTGGACCATGCAATTCTGAGCAATAAAACGTTTTGTGATTTTCAAAGTTTTCTAATTTCCGATACCAGTTACGACAGGTTTCACATTCATATGTTATGCCTTTGCTTTGCTGGTTCTTTCGAGGTCTTTCTGGTGCATGATCAAACGACTTACTTCGAGTCTCATGAGTAATGCTTGATCCATAATGACCTTCATCCATGGAATGAACAGAAAGGAAAACCTGACTCTCATTTGTGGAAAAATCTTCAACCGCAATCTGCCTGACAAATCAAGGTTCGATGTACAACTTGATTTGGGGCGGACCCCAAAAGGGTCATAAAAATTAGGAAGTGAAGTAGATACGCTGGTTTAGGTGAGAGAAGGATAACCAGCATGCCTGAAGATCCATTTAAATAACATCAACTGTGTTTCGGTGACTGACATTGTGAACAAACAGGATAAGAGGAAACCACAGTTATATGTTCATCTTCTCTTCTGCGTCAAAATGTCGGCCAACGTACACCGTTGGATCAGTGGGAACAAAAAGTGGACCATATCACAGCTTAGATTTGGGGGAAAAAAAAAAAAACTCAAATACAAATATTGTGCTGTCGCTTCGTCATGTGAATCTCTTTGTATTGTAATCACTGCTCTACATTGTGCTCGTACACGAAACACGAAAGGTGACTTGCTGCTTTGGTGCTTTCTGGTATGAATTAATATGAACTTGCGTAAAGCATTGATTAAATGTTGGCAATAACATTACATCCTATTATGCATCATCTCCTCCTCCGTAACAAGCCATCAGCAAGCAAAACACTAAGTCAGCTCATGCTCCTATTTATGATCGTCTTTTGCATGAGCACACTTTTATTTTCTCTCGTGCGTTTCATCCCTGTACTTTGTCGATCACCTTAGCGTCACCTGATGCAAACTGGCCAATCAGAGTAGAAGGAGGTCAATTCTTATTGGCTGTTTCCTATCCGAGCTAAACCAGAATTTACTTTCTTCCACTTTCTGATTGGCTTGTTTTGTGGCATGTTTGTAACATTGTTCCAGGTTGAGTAAGTACAGGTATGACATCTCAACAGAGCGTAAGCGAGGAAGAGAGAGTTTGAGCAAGCAAAGATGCATTGTGTGTTTGCAACAACAATAAAAAAATTGAAAAAAAAGTTTTTTTGGAAAGAGGAATGAAGCACAAATATAACGCCATACCTACTGTATTCGGCTAGCATCTAACTTGATGTTTTGTTGTGACAAGTCTGTTGGATAAAGCAGGCCTTCATTTTGTTCCCAATGCCATTTCAATCAGAACTAAATCACATTGTTGAAGATAATTGTGCTCAAATTTCCATTCATGATGTCTTTATAATAGCGCTTCTTCTTTAATTAGACTCAATTGTTGTGTTTTAATTAGTCTGTGTGATAGTTAAGAATATTACAATGACTTGATTTGTTCGTCCTCTCTGAAACCACTCAGACAAAACATTTTTAAGTAGAAAAAAAAAAAAAAAGCAGGTGACCCAACTTTCCAGTGACATCCTGGAGGTAGGATGTAGATCCTCAGACAAGAAAGTGACTTTTTAAATTTTTTTTTCCTTTTCTCTGCATTTTCTACGTATTGTCTCTGGACTGACGTTTCTTTTTTTTCAGGCACCTTATCTATTTACTCGCCTCTTTTCGTGCTTGTTCATCATGTTCCATGACATGTTACAGCCAAATCGTTTCATTAAATTATTTAATTTCTTACATTACCTTAATGCCCAGGCTAAGATCATGGTTCATAAAGGAAAAAACCATGGAGGACAGCCTCTAATTGAACCTGCTCATCTAAATGATCAGCAAGTGATGATCATTCATTTACTGCTTAAGGATTAGATAAATTAAATTAAACGTGTTAAAAGTGTTGGATATTTTTATTAAGGTACCTTTATCTTCCCACACCTTAGTATCAGAAAAATGCTTACAAGAGATGGCTATTAGGGTGAGATTAAATGGTAATAATTAAAATGTTGGAGGAGGGAAAAGCATGTAATGTAAGCACAACCGCTATTGAAAAGTGCAGGACCTGAATGCTTTTTCCAGTCCGAACAGATGGTTCTGGCGCTCTCTCTCTCTCTATCTCTCTCTCTATCTCTTTTTGCTTTTGCCTTTGATTTGTCGAACTATGCGAGTGCCTGTATAGCATAGTTAGTGTTTCAGCTACTCTACATAAGGAATTAAGAAGGTTTCATCTTCTATACGGGTAAAATTAACAGGATTTCTGTAGACTAGCAGCATCTGTTTTTGTTCCTTAATTCAACATCATGTTTTATTTCATTCTTTTTTTTTTTCAAATCAGAACATCTTCTTTTATGTAAAGATGTTTAAGATGTTTATATATCAAGATGCCATTTAAGGGTCTTAAAACAAGGTCCTTCAGGGCCACTGAAGCATCTCTTCAGTCTATTCGTGGTATTGTTATTGTGACTCTGACGTACTCCCACACGCATGCCAACATCAGCTTGAGCTGTTTATTTTCCATCCTGTATATTTAAGGCACGTTCGTTTTAGATTCAGGAAAATATTTTATTATACTGTAGTTTTTTTATGTTCAGGCCAGGTCAGATTTCTAGACATTAGTTACTGTAGTTGTGCGATTAGTTAGCTGTGTAGGACTTCGATGACCAGAGCATGTCATTTCACCTGAAGTTCCACGCTTCATGTCAGTAATGAAAACTCAAATGCTTTGAGTTTTTAACTGAATATACATTTGGTTTGGTTATTAATAGCTAACCATGTACTGTAGGTTACATGAGAGCTAGGAACTCAATTACTAATAAAACCTCCAGAAACCTTGCTTTCCTGACTTGTAAATGTCATGTTTATTTTATTGCTCCATGTTTTAAGCAGCTCATTTCTTTTTTTTTTTTTTTTTTTTGGTCGCAGAGATGATGGCAAACAGCATTTCCTCCAGTAGAGTAAAGGAATTTTTGACCAACATGTCCACTCTCCCAAATTCCCATCGTTATTTCTGCTGGTGTTTTTTTTTTTTTTTTTTTTTTTTTTAAAGGAGGCATCATTTTTTAAAATTGGCATAATCTGTCCAGACGGTCTGTAAAACAAAAACAAAACAAAAAAAATGTTTGCTTTGTATGAGCCTAAAATTATCCCACAAGCCTTCACTGCACCCTCTGCAGGCTCTGAAACCGGTTTCAACACAATGCACCAAGTCTATTCATTTTGGTCACTTTCATGGTACTACAATTTTGAGTGAAAAATAAATGTATTCATTTTCACTTATCTTGATTTTTTTTTCTGGCAATTCTCTCTAGAAAATTTTCACCAAATAGATTTTTAAATAATTGGTTTCAATTTTTTGCATTTGAGTTAGAATCTCCAATTGTATAAAAAAAGACTCACGATCTCGAGATCAAATCTTTCATATAGATAACGTAATAATATCGTATGAGGTCCTGGTGATCAACTTGTGTTAATCATATATCCTCTGTATCTCTTTCTTTCTGCTCTTACTGTATAACACATATAACACTCAAGCTTTGATCTTGTGTGTGTGTGTGTGTGTGTGTGTGTGTGTGTGTCTGTCTCTGTGTGTGTGTGTGTGTGTGTGTGTGTGTGTGTCTGTGCACGGATGTTGATTATACCAGTAAGAGACGCGCACTAAGACCCAGCAGGGGTGACGATTACCCACAATTCCGCAGCACAAAAGAGAGAAAAACCGTTGGCTCAGTTGTGATCGCGTGACGCTCGGCGTCAAAACAAGAAGCGCATGCGTGATACATGATACTCGGTACTCGTAAACCAAGATTAGTTCGTTTTTCAAGTAAAAATTTATTTAAAAATCTTTGCTCGTCTTGTGGAACACTCGCAAACCGCGTTACTCGCAATCCGAGGTTCCACTGTACTTAATGTAGAGTTTCATAAAGTCTTTTGGTAGCCTCATTGCACCAGGTTTCCTGATTCAGTCCTTCGAGTGTATTCCTGCCTCCCACTGAGTGTTGCAGAGAAAAGCAGTCGATCCACCGCAACCTGACCAGGATAAAGCATTTATTGTCTGTCTCTCTATCTCTCTCCCTCTCTATCTGTCTGCCTTCTGTTTTTTCACTCTTCCACTTGTTCATTAAGACGCTTGGTCAAGTAGCTGTGCAGTGGCTCTTTGTGTATGACTGTATGCATGCGTTCGTTTGGCTTTAGGTTACCACCTGCCATTAGACCTCTCGGTATGATCTCAGCTCCGAGCTAATGGAGGTGCTGAGGGGAAGGATGAGCCTCTCCACAGAGCAAATGGACCTGACGCTTTTCAACTCCATCACACTTTAGTCAAGAGACATAAAAGGGGAAAGAGAGAACTCTGAAAGTAGATGTGATGGAAAAAGAGAGAGAGAGAGAGAGAGAGATGATTAAAATTAAGAACATGTTTTCCACATAAATCCATGTGAACGTCATCACTTCTGTACTACTTGCACCCTAAACTTCGACGCAGCATGCTGTTCAAAACACAACACATGAGTATAATTGTCTGTTTTTTTTCAGGCTTTTCTTTTGTCCTTGTTCCCTTCGTTGTTCTAACATTATGTATGATTCTAATCTATTATGCATGATTTTTTGGAATTTTGCAGAAACCAGGAACTTTGCTTGTAATTGCTTCAATTATACTGTATGTGCATGAAGACATAATCAACTCCGACTATTGTTTTTTAAGAGGTTATTTACACAGACCCAGGTTTTTTTTTTTTTTGTTTTTTTTTTTGGTATACTTTATTGTGCCAAATAAAACTATATAATTATCTAGTGCTGGCTGTTCTAAACTTCTATTACTGTACGAACATTTGACCAGTAAACACTTCTATTAAACTTTTTCACTGCAGTACTTTGATAGTTGGCTACTACAAAGGAACTGATTGATGAAACAAAGTGTTGAACTGAACAAGAATGAGCTGAAGAAAAGCTCGTCTCTAAATATTTCAACAGACCAGTCAACACACGTTGTTTAATGTTCTATTAGAAAGGAACTTTTCTTCCCCCTATTCTTTTTCCTTACCCTTCTCATATCTGACAAATTAATATTTAAAACATTCAGCAATGAAACAGTGTTTAAAGAAGAATAGATGGAGGAGAATCCAGTTCTTGTCTGTCTCATCTGTTGAAAGTCCATTATGTTGGGTAAATGTGGTATTGATGAGCAGAACTCCATTTAGTTATCTGTATAACTGTCTAATTAATGGTTACCCATTAAAAGGTAACTGTTGTCTTCGAGCGCTTAAGTTAGTCATTCTTTTCAATAAATTGTTCACAAATTTATTTCAATATGCTATTCTAGGGAGACACTTTCAATTCAGAATTAGACATTTTTTGACATGCTGAACAAACTCACTTCTATGATGTAAAAAGTTTTATTTTATTTTACTGTAAACATGTCAATCTCTTATTTCTAAAGAACACTACGATCAAACATGACATGGTTGATATTTTCTACAGAATTAAACCCAGAGACATGTTTGCTAGTGGAGATGCAATGGTAAAAGTAAGTTTGAGGTCAGGTTCATGGGGGGGGGGACTGCTTTTTGATGAAGAACTGTGAGATGTTCATGATGCAGGAAGTGGGTATACTTGGTAAAGGCGTGAATATGGCACCAGCACGTCAGCTGTCCGAGTGTACTGTACCTCGTAGGCAGGAAATACTTTATTAGGATCCTCTGGATTTCTCAAAGGAATATTCCTTTAGCTGCACGTTTTTATCATCATCCTCTTTCTGAAGCCGTACGAGAAACCTAGGTTCAACTGCAGGACATGAATCGACTTTAGCTTTGCTGCGAAACGTGTTGTATTGATGATTTTTCAACAGGTGCTAAATTGAAATCGGTCTTTTGTCCTCTGTGGCATGATCTCCTTTGCCAGTTATGTTGGAAATGCCAAAGATGCATTATTCCTCTAGTGGAGTGAATTTCCTGCCCTATGGAGTTCATGATAGGAAATAACAAGTGTAGATTTATGTACCAGTTTATCTCTGTTCCAGCAGGGGCAGAGTTAATCCCCTTCAGGACCGTATCGCACATCACCGTTCCCCTGTGCCGCTTTTGAGCTAAGGTGATCTAAGTCTCGAAGGCCTGTTAAAACTACACAATGTTTCTTAAATCCAAGTGTACACCATAATCATGTTATTCCGGAGTGTAAAGACTTCCGAAGCCCGGATTTAACCTGCCCACGCCTTTTTTCTTTTTTTTTCCACCTTTTTTTTTTTTTTAAAGCTATTGCGTAGATGTTTGTGCGCGTTAGGACGCCTCGGTTGCTCTGACACATCAGATGACAGCGCTGATCTTCCTAAAGTAGCAGAGGATTTTTTTTATATGTGGGGGGAAAAAAAGCAGGTCCTTAGATAGATGGTACAAACAAACTCCCACTAAAGCACCCATGGGATGCTGGAACATGTAGGAAATTTTAATACTTGTTTTTATACCGCAGTTTGAGTACAGTTTGTTTAGAAAGGCATAATCATCTTTCTAGGCTTGTAACGCACTTAGATGAAGGAAGAATTTAATGCAGCGCCGGCATTTCGCTCTAAAAAGACACTTTTTGCTGCCAGACACATTTTCCGGCTGCTTAGCTCTGCTCACAAAGAAATGCTTAAGCCCCTTCTTTTTGGCTCAATGTCTGCATCCGCTAAGTCCATGGGAAACTGTCCATGAAGTTTGCTCTCCACCTCTCTGCCTCTCTGCAGTCACAACCCAAGCACGGGTAAAGCAGTTTGCAAAGCTGCCAGGATCTTGCGCTTGGAGATAAGGACAGAGTTTTGTTCCTCTCTGGGAGACGTGTCCCGAGCCTCTCTGACCCGTACCTGCCTGAGGAGAGACAGATAGCTTCTCCATGCAACTGTGCTCATCAGAGAAACAAAATTGCCAGCACCATGGAGCCGTGCGGGATAATGCCACAGGGCCTGATTCATGCTCACATCCATCTGGACCCGGTTGGGAAGTAGAAAGACTGGTTGAAATGTATGTGTGTCTTTTGGAGGTGACCTCTCTGAGGATCTGGCCTGGAATCTGTCCCAACAGAAGGGACATTTGGAGAGGGATGCTAAACAAGGACATACCTGCAGGAGGTCTACACACATCCTGGAGGCAAGGCCTAGTAAAACTATGAGCTAGGTGTGTAAATGGACTTGGACTGCTAAGGTGAATTAAGCTAATATATTATACATACTAAGAAAGAAGGAATAACATGTTTGGGAGTGCGGTTATAGAAAAATAATCAATGATGGGGGGCCAATATGAAGCTGGAATTGACTGTTATGTCTGTAACCTGGATTGGAGGTGAGGAAGCAGGTCCTAAAGAAGGCAGGAAGTTTGTGAACACGACTTCACAAACAGACGAAGACACTGATGGGGTTAAATAGGCAAATGACTTCAAAGATGATGATAAACAGGTGAGAATCATCAACACCCCATCGGGTTATGACAAGACGGCAGCAGAGAGGGGACTAGATGCAAAACAAGACAAAAAACACGGAAACGCATTCATGCTGAAATCCATGCCATGCAGCTGAGGTGGGATTACGTGGCAGTTTCTTCACTAAATAGCACATTTTGTAATCTGTAGGTTTAGATTTGATGACGTAATCGCCTTGAATTCCTGATAACTAATACCGTTATTCTTTTTCGTCTGCACCTCTGCCTCAGTATATACCTAATGACAATGGGCTCGAAAGCAGCGAGATGTTTGCTAGATTACAGCAAAGTGCCTCGATCCTGCATGTGTTGTGTGCCCTACTCCCTATTTCCTACAAATGACAAAGTGCATTGAGGATATTCTATGAGAAGTCATTAATCTTCAGCAGTGTGTTCGTTAGAATTTAAATGAACACACTGAATCTCCACCATAATGTTTTACAACGTTGCTTCAAGATGCCTTAAATAGGGTGCCGCTACAGTATATGCGCAAATGTTGTTTTAAAATGTTGAAAATAATGATCATGTTGGAGAGCAGCTGCAGACTTTTCATTTTCAATTATAGAACAGTTAGTTGCGATGCAAGAGAAATCTGATTTCCACACGTGGTGGTGATGGACGGTAACAGCACCGATAATGTTTATCTATACGCATCACTCTGTGTCCCAGGTGTTTTAATCATTAATCATTAATAACACTAACTGTTGGTTGCAGCATGGGTAAGAGTAGGTCAGTACGATCCACAGTACTGAGGAGAGAGAAGCAAAATTCCCAAACCCAGATTCAAAACCAGTCGGTTTTAGGTAAGAAGCTACAAAGCTAACCTAACTTCTACTGTAACACAAGGCTGAGTCACAAATCCCTCTTAATCAAGGCCACTACTTGGTACAGTATGTGGCACAAGTGATTGTAAACCCTGGTGCACTAGCTTTCCATTTAACACTATTTGGGATTTAACTCCAAAACCCAGAGGTTAACAGAGATGATATTATATTTTAAAGTGGAATAAGTGGAAAAGAAAGAGAAACGTATGTGATTTACAGGACTGCCCACCACCTCTATGGTTTATTCTTCTCACCTATTGGCTCTATAGTAGCGTTAAGAATTTAAAACTACTTTCACCCCTGTTTGCTAACCGTCCAACAGTTGCAGTCCGTTAGTTCCGCCAGTCGCAGAAGGACGAAGCAAAAAAACCTGTTAAAAAAGACAAATCCTAATCTGCTGATAATAATTGGTGTTTGTGGAACTGTTGTATAAAAGCAATATCATACTCGAGCCTGCATCACAGCCGTGCTGATATTCAGCACAACAGCACTTCCACTCAAGTGATACTGCTTAAATAAACTTGAAAACAGACTGATTCATGTAAACAACATTTTCTCCCCCCATTATCACAATTGGCTGGTGATTTTTTAAATCTTTTTAAAAATTTTATTTCCTTAAAATTTTTATTTTGTGGTTGTAAACCCCATTCCTAAGATGTTTCACATCTGGCTCAAAGGACACATGATGCGATAACGTGCTTCATAATTACTATTAGATATGAATTAAAGACAACCCCGAATATAAACTGGTTGTCAGTGAGAATCTTATCTCGGTTGTATTTTCTGCTGAGAAGCCCCCCAAAAAGCTTCGGGATGATGATTTGAAATTGAGCGAGTCTCGGATTAATTCTTGGCACAATAACATTGTTAATTGCTGCTTTTGTATTACAGTCACCTCTGATATTTCACATAACGTGCAAAAAGCAATTAACTTGACAAAGCCTGAGGGCTGAGCTTTGGACAGCTTCCTATAAGCAGATCTCTCAGCAGATCCGGATTTGTCCTTCACAACGACTGCCGCATCGAGGCAGATCAGCGTGGCCGCTTCTGTTTTTACAGGGTGTCACAGTATGGAAGGCGCTGAGCTCGATACGGAGTCGTGGGGGAGTTGAGATGAGCTCGAGCATGACTGAACAGCCTGATTTTGTTGGTTTCTGCTCGAGCTGTGCAATGCAATCGATTATGCAGTTTAATCGTCCATTTCTTGGTCAATTCATTTGATTTTTTTTATTCAGAATTAAGCCACACTTTTTTCATTATTTCGGTAAACTTACAAGAGTTATGCGGTTAATTTGTAATTTTTAAAAAGAAATATACCACAGCTTTTGCAGAAAATACAAACCAGCTCTGGGGGCGCTGGTGGCTCAGTGGTAGGTGTTTCGCCTGCCATGCGGAAGGCCCGGGTTCGATCCCCGGATAAAATGGGAGGGTTGCGTCAGGAAGGGCATCCGGCGTAAAACCTGTGCCAAGTTGTAGTGCGGACTGAATATTCCGCTGTGGCGACCCCTTGTCGGGAGCAGCCGAAAGACCAACAACAACTTCTACAAACATTTATATTTTGTGAAGTATTTCTTCTTCTTTCGTGTTTATGCGCTGTTTGTGCAATACTGCCACCTACTGGACTGGAGCAGAAGGTTTACCAAGTTATTCTAGCATCATAATTTAATCAATTAAGGTTACAAGTTGCATGGCATTTCAGTACATGTTAAAAACTTTTAATAGTGCAATAATGCTTCAATAACTGTAAGAAATATAGCTGCTTGAGACAAATCAGACGCATTTTAATGCTTTTGAATTGAATTACACCAAGAGTCACAATGTCGAGATTCGAGTTAAATCGAGTTGAGTTTGTGAATATTTTCTTATCAGAACATGATGAGCTCTACTCTCATGTGGGTCTTGGTGCTTTTTGTACTCAGTTAGCCCTGTTCTTTTTTCCTTTTTTTAATTTACCCAAGCGTTATTTTGTTTCTTTCCTTGTTAATATGCAGTTCTTCACCTTTGAAGAAATGCATTCCATGATCTTTGTTTCTCGTGTTAATACCCAGTTTTGACCTTTTGCCTGTTCGATCAGTTCAGATGCAGGTTGCTGCAGCAGACCACACCACCTCATAGACAGCTTTTAAACTCAAGCTAATAAATATTTGCTTTTAACCACTAGACCGCTAGTTTGTTAGAAAATCCCGGTTTTCGACATCTTAAAATATTACTTAGCTCTGTAGTCCGGTTGCTGAAAGGAGCCGGCTTATTACCTATTGCTGTCTTGGTTGATGGAGACCATATAGGTTATTTTCCTACAGCTGGGAGACGTGTAAGGACCAGAATGTGTCTGTAAATTGGAATGAAGGAATGCATGTGCGCAGGAATATGTAATATGCGGCTGCTATCTCCACACTCCCAGGTCAGCCATAATACAGTTATCAGACCTCAGCAGAAAGTGTGGCACAGCGCTCGGCATGCTTCAAACACGGCTCAGGCAGGCAAACCCGCAGCCTTCTGATCACCGCAGGGGGTCAAGCAACGTCACCAACCTGCTCTTAAGTCCAGCGTCCTGGCCAGCAGTGGTGTCAATCTGAAGTCTGCCTTTCAGGTAACTAGTTCTTCAAACAGTAGGTCTGAAAAGTTCTATAAAAATTCATCTGGTGTACATTTATTTTTTCCCCCCCCCTGCACACTCCAGTTTTATTACTGCTCTCAGGATCATTTGAACAGTGACAGTTACCTACTGTTTGTTCTGTGTGATTGTGTTTGTCTATTAATCATGCGTTCACATTGCACTATAGGAATAAATCTGCCAGTTCAAATAGCCTGGAATGCTTCCTGTCAGAGTCATGGTTTGTGATGGTGCTGCATTTGTCATGTCTGATGGCTGATGGCATGTTCAAATTTGCATCAAAACCGTTTTTGCTTGAGGACACACATTTTTGATTTGCATTGAAATATGTACATAAACTTTATGACTTTGACAGTTGTGGTGTGATGGAGTGTTGTGCGAATGCTTATTTCGATGTGCAACGACTCGAAGAGCATTGAAATTACGACTGGCCATTTCTCAGTTCTGACTTCCACCAACTAAAGCCACATTTAGCTTCAGGGAATATACTTCAGTGGTGTTCTGGCCCATATCTTTTTTTTTCAGCATCATGAAGGATATGCAGGTTGGTTTAGGGTGCAACAATCCTGCATACCTACATTTTTAAAATTGCCTTTAAACACTTTGATTCAAAAGTAGTCTAGTGCTTGAAATGTATTTAGTGAGTTTAAGGGTAAAATTGAGGTGGCTTAGTGGTTAGCACTGTCGCCTTGCAACTGTGGCAAACTCGGGTTTGATTCCCGCCTTGGGTCTGTGTGCATGGAGTTTGCATGTTCTCCCCTTGCTTGGTCGGTTTCCAAAGACATGTACAGTATATTAGGCATGTCTTTCCAAAGACATGTACAGTGATTGGCGTTCCCAAATCGCCCACAGTGTGAATGAGTGTTTGTGTGTATATGTGCCCTGCGATGGATTGGCAACCTGTCCAGGTCTCCTGGGATTGGCTCTGGGTCCCCCCACGAGCCTGTATACAGGATACAGCGATTGAGTGAGTGAGTGATGGCACGGCACTTGGTATATATACCTGCATAGGACTGATTCTAATATCATTATTACCACTGACACGATTTATAAATGTAGTAACACAATTTTAAGCCTCTATAACCCAGTCATTACAAATAAAATTTTTTCCCCCCTTAGGCGTTGTCCCTTTTATCCTAGGGGTCGCCACATCAGGTTTTATGCCGGATGCTCATCCTGTCACAACCATACCATTTATCTAACCCGGTTCGGGACTGGCACTGCATGCACTGGCTGGATTGTATGGGTTTTAAGGTTAAGTGTCTTGCTCAAGGACCCAACAGTGGTGACCCAGTGGTGTTGCAGCTCAAACTCCTGACCGTCCAATCAGCAAAACAGAGCTTAGTTACTCTAAGTTACTCTAATAGTTAAGAAATTATACATAACTCAGCTGTGCCACTCCTTTGTAGTAAATGAATTTATTCAATGTTACTGAAACTTGAAACTGCTGTGATAATTTTTGTGTTAATGCTCCTAGTTACGTTGGCGGTTCGAGACCCGGCTTTGCTAGGTTGCCGCCGTTGGGCCCTTGAGCAAGGGCCTTAACCCTGTCTGCTCCAGGGGTGCCGTAAAAAAGGCTGACCCTGCGCTCTGATCCCTGCCTACGAACAAAGCCGGGATACATGAAGATGCACACTTTGTACACTTTGTACTCTGTACACTTGACCCCAAATAAATAGATTTGTTAAAAGCTGCATTTGTGAGAATGTTTATAATGAAGAAACTTCTTTAGAACAACTAGAGAGCAGACGTCTGTCTAGTCAGTTTGGCCAGTGCAGAATGCTCACTTCACACCTCTATGTTGTACAACAGAAAGTGTGGAAGACTTCGGTAGTAAACACACAGTGGCATATGGAAGAGACATTCAGTAAGCCTCTTATGATGCCAAAATATTTGGGTACTATTTCAGTCCTGCGTATGTTTTTAGCCTTTCTATGCAAATTGGTGTGGGTTTTTCAAATGTGTGAAGTATGAACTAAACTAATATCCAATTTCCACAAGTTTTATTGGCTTCTGGTTTTTAAAAATCTGCTTATTGTGCATTATTTTCAGTGACCGCCCACTCCTGGACACAGATCATACACAGAAAGCTTACAGCTCAGGTAGATAAAGCAGAATTTGCCTGGGTGATCTAAGACTCGAGCAGACTCATCGCACTGGTCAGGTTTGCTCCACCCCACGTCAAACCCTGAATGCGCCTCTAATAAATCTGACTCATTAAAATTCTCACTGACTCACTCGTTTCCATTGTTCCTTGGCCGGATAGCCTGCTTACCTCTGCAGCTATGCATGAGGAATGTTGGCATTGGCCTCTCTGTTTATTCTCCCTTATTGGACAAGCCTTAAGTGCATAAAATACCGTCACACAGCCTCCAAGCCCGGGTTGACCTAGTTGTGGTCGACAGAGTTACGCTCCTTTTAAGGAGCCCCATAAGGGTGTTCTGATCGCCGCCTATATGGCTCCCATGGGCTTTAAACTAAAGGGATGTTGTGGTGGAAAGTAGAATATAGAGCAACAGTGCTATAAAACCCTGCTCTCAAAACATTTCTCAAGGGGGCAGTTGCTACGGTAGCCTGCCAAGGACTTAACTCCTGCTTGGGTCCCAACACAGGCTTTATTACAGGACATGGCTCAAGCATCTCACTCAATCTGTGGTCTGAGCGTAGAACAGCAGTGACCAAATCTTTGGAAAAATTTCACAGCCGTGTTATGTCATGGTTTAGTTCTTCTGTTTTTGTAAAAGAGAAATATGTTGGTTAAGAAACTTTAGCCAAAAATTTGGATTTTTGTTAATCATGACCCAACAAGTGGAAAGTACAGTTCATCTCAAAAATTTAGATTTAGAATTTTTTTTTATTATCATAATTTAATTTGTAGCACTGAAGCTCTAGATTCATTACATGTAAAGTTAAATGCATCAAGCCTTTTTTTCCTTTATACAATAAAAAAAAAAAATCAGTCTCTTAAAATGTAAAAATATTTCCTAAGAACAATCAAAAATACAATATAAACTATCCAAATTCTGAAAAGTATGTTAATTTCTTTACTCAATACTTGGTCAAAGCTCCTTTAACATACATTACTTAATCAATGCAGCATGGCATTGAGGCAAACAGCCTGTGGCACTGCTGAGGCGATCTGGGGTTCTTTTTCTTTTTATCCCGGCTAAGACGCACCTGACGTCGTCTCTGGTTCAGAAGTGGCTTGATGGTAGGAATGCATCATTTGTAGCCCATTTCCCAAAGACATCCGAGCATGTTGGCTCTTGATGCACCGTCTCTAGCCTCACTCCACTTCTTGTGAAGCTCTCCCGAGTTCTTGAATCAACTTTGCTTGAGAATCTTTTTTAAACAAAACAAAAGAAAAAAGTCTTGAGATATTTCACTTCAGATGTAATGAATGTAGAGTATATAAGAGTTTCACTCTCTGAATTGGATTACAACAACAAAACTTTTCCACAATGTTTTAGTTTTTAGAGATTCACTACAATTGACCTTTTTTTTTTATTTTTTTTTTTAGGACCTCGCTTGCTTTAGCATACTCGCTCACACCAGGGGAAATTAACACCTCTCAGCCAAGCTCCTGTCTTTCCTGACAGGTTCTACTGATAGATGCCCGTGGGTAGATTAAGATTAGTCTTCACTGTCGGATATTGCATGGCTTTTTCCCATTGCTGTGACTTTTATCACCTTCTTGACTCATTGATCAACTTGACGTCCCTAGCCCTGTCCCCCGGAATAGGAGCGACATTCTTCGTTACTGCTTTGTCAGTTTGTTTTACAATGCAGATCGTAAAAAAGCCATAGGCAGTGAACAGAAATTACTGTGGCGTGTTGATGTGAATCAGAGAAAAGCACTGCATGTTGATGAATCCTTGTGTCTGTGCTTCTCTTCCACAACTTCTGCACCATATTAGCTCTGGAAGTGTCCAAGATCCGATCACAGCACGGAAGTTACATGACTTTGCGCTTACAACTTGCATTACACAAACCTATTTCAAAATGTTTTAATTTGTCGCATAATTTGCAAAAAGAAGGAAATGGGGATATATAAAATGTACTTTAAGTACAAAAGTACAATACTCCACAAAGAAACTGATTTTTACTGATGAACAGTGATTTTTAAAGTATTTTAAACACAACTGAAGTTGATGCTGTTGATAATATGAATGTGGAAAGTAGAAGTTGACCATATATAAATGACTGTATTCATTGACAGTTTTCAGATGCTTCACAACTTTATGAAACCTTGTAGGCATTACAACAGATAAAATGTCAAGGAATCTGTGGTTCTTCGGATGCTGAACATAGTCTAAGTACTTTATACAGTTAAACATAGTGTATGCTGTTTGCTTGCAGTATGCCTAAGAGTAAAGGACGTGCCAAAATATTATAAACTTGTAAAAAAAAAAAAAAAAAAGTTATTGGTGTGGAACACAAACCAAAGTCTTTTGCTTAGTATATTATTTAGTTACATAACTTCTAATCTAACCTTAAGAAGTGTACCAGTTCGAGATGCTTCACTGCCCAGAGACCAAGTGGGATGCATGGGTCCCCAAGTGGGACCCATTGTCCAGTTAATCATCAATCACTTCGGTGCATTAACCAATCAGTGTTTTCATAATGACTGGCCAGTCATTTCTGTAAACTAAGATTAGAGGAATTGTTTTGTTTCTGTACTTTCCATGTGAGGTGGAGCTCAGTTGTGGCCGCATGAATGCTTATGTTTAGATTAGAAAATCAATGCACATTTGTGTGATTGTTACCTGAAATGGATCAAGTGTCTGTTTAAAATGTGAAGTAAAAGTACAGGTTTTTCCTAAAAAATGTAACAAGTAGGAGTAAAAAGTATCACATACTTATACTTATATACTTATACACAGAAACATACTCGAGTAAAGTACAGATACACAAAAAACTACTTAATTATTTGCACTTCGTTACTTGCCACCTCTGCCCCATTCATGTTTATTAACTACTGACCCAGTAAGGTTATAAGTGAGCGCCTGCCGTGTTAAAGGCGTCCGCGCCTGCGCCACAGAGTGCTGCTTTTATTTTTGCAGGGATTCCACAGCAGCTGTTCTTTGCATAGCAATCAGATACAGGGGAAGCAGGCGTAGGATGATGGGCAGCAATTAGTGGATAAACAGTGCGGAGCTGACGCAGGAAGTGATGGAGGACTTGATTGTGGTTCATTGATCCTCTGAATGGCATCCTAAAGCTTCAATTTCAGCGACCTTTTTTTCTTTTCTTTTTTTCCCCTTCAAATGGATGATGCTGACTTGATAGAAAAGTGTCGCTTTTTGGAAAATGAACACTTTTATAGGACATTATAGTTGTTTTTTGCAGCCTGATCCATGCTAGTGATTTGATAAAAGAGGAAATGGCGTAATGTTACGGAGAGTGGCAGTGAAGCAGCTCTTGACAGTTTGTGGGGTTATTTTAGTACAGCCGGAGGGTTTTGGAAGAGCTCCAGGTTTCTAGTTTCACTCCTACTACGTGTCGAGTGGTGTGAGTTCCAGCTGCTTATGTCCTCTCTTGGGCGCTGGAGTGTGTATCGATAGTGTGACCTCATTCAGCTAGCAGGGCCAACTGGATGCCAAATGCGCAGAGAACACCCTGAGCTTTGAACTGGCTAGAAAAGCTACTGGTACTTTTTTTGTCTGCATAAGTTTTCACATTTATTTGCACCAGTCAACCATAACATTAAGAACAAATAAAATTACACATTATGAATTATATACCAGTATAAAATGGTGACAGGATCATGCGCACCCAAGGCATATTTATGCCTGTATGGAGAAAAGGCCAGTCTGTCCATTCCGACACCACAGAAAAGTCAATGCAGTACAACCCACTGAAAAAAGCCAATGCTGACTGTGACAGAAAGGCACCAGACCATCGTGTGCGCCACAGCCTGCCGCTAAAATCGGGCAAAGAGCACAAAACCGCCGACTTGATCTCCAAATTCCCCACCTCCCAATCTGATCGAGCACCCATGAGATACCCCAGACAAACAAGTCCATTCCACAGAGGCCCCATCCCACAACCCACAGCACCTAAAGGATCTGCGGCTGACGTGTTGGTGCCAGACGCCATACCCCCAAAAAAGGCACAAGGGGAACCTACACAATACTGGGCATAATGTTTTACTGTAATGTTATGGCTGATCAGTGTACAGTATATAGCAAAGTTTATATTTTTAGTTTGTCTCGTTTGGTTTAGTTCCACACTTAAAATAATTGAAAATGAGAAACGTTATCTGGAAACATGCAGGCTAAAAACACCCTCGTCAAAACGACTGTGGTGAATTGGACAAAAACAAAAGGAACCGCACATAGAAATCTCAGAGCACTGAAAACATGGAGCCTGTGCTCTGTATTGTAGCCAACCTTTTTGTTTTTCTGTCCCGAATCACTTTTTTTTTTTTTTCAGCACTATCCTTTTGAGCCATTTGAGCAGCTCAACAATTGCTGCCTGCAACCCAAAATGTACAGCATAATTGTTTCCCTTCCTGCAGTGAGGTCGATTCAGGGTCGAATTGCTTTCTCACTGCAATCGAAGCAAACTGAAGTTCACTTTCGAAGCCGAGCGCTTGATTCTGTATGCATCCGTGATTGCTGTGTTCTCCCGAACGAACCGCACCAAGGAGAAATCACACTAGAGTTCAATTGAGATACAACAGCGGAGATAATGGCCGAGTTGTTTCACGGCAGAGAGATCATTTGAAATGAATGACCTCTCTCCAACAGAATCTCACTTTTGCAATAACAATAACGAGCTGGATGAGTAGACAGTCGCCTCAGAGTCTTATTGTGTTGAGCTTCTGGCTGAGGACGACGCAGTTTCTGCAGAATTATATGTAGAGTGAAGCAAGACTTTCAGCGAGACTGTATAATTCATAGCGATATTAATACTGAACTGAGTAAATGGTTTAGTATTAATCTCTGGTATCATGACGCACTATATTTTAAAATGTGTTAAACAGTCCCTTAAGCTCCTTTTACACAGAAATTGTGCTTTAATGTCGATAACGAGCACCAAAATATTGCGCTTTCCCTCACTTTTGACATTCATACAGAACCCACAAACTCTGCGCTAAGCTGCTTTGGTGCTAAACAGTTTTTTAAGCAGCACACGGCTTCCCACTTGACGTCGGCAATGGCGTCTAGGGTGAGGTACTGCCTTGGGAATACCACACATACCATTGCTTTAGAAACAGTAGGAGCGATTAAATTGAGTGTTAAGGTGCTATCCATGCACATTTACATCACTCATATGCAGCGCTCGACTCGAAGTTTACTGTGTGCCTAGTTCACTTGAACAGCCTCCTTTAAGTCCCGCCTTCCCACTTTAGGATTGACCTAACCAATCATAGACAGAGTTGAATTTTTTATATATCTTACTATGGCTGTGAATTTTAGAATGAGCCCATGCTATCAGTTGTCCTTTGAAACATTTAAACTTTTAAATGCGATCCACAAATAGAAGCTGATCAGTCTCAATGTCAGCTAATCTTTCAGTTTATTCTTGTTGATTCACTACAGCTTTAGCACCCATTAAGTGTGGTGAGTACATACTGTATGGTCTACTCTGGGTAAGATATCAGTATGTGGGCAGCTAACAGTTTACTGTTGTTTAAAGCTCTTGCTCACATCACACATCTCAAAACCAGATTTCGTCTCGGGCCGACCCCGGATTCCACCTCCGTTGCATGGAGGCCGAGGCACAACGGACCGGCTGTGTGAGATATAAAGTGTGAACATGGCCTGACCTGAGTGTGTAGATCAGCACCACTGAGCATGTTCATTAAAAAGTAGTACCTTAATTGCACCTAGACTCAAAAGAAAAAGTGGAGATCTGAAGCCTGCGTAGGTGTGTGCGAGCAGAAACGGTGATCTTTTATTTGTTATTCATAATATCACAACACCCCCAAAAAAACGTGTGTTTGTACAGTAGTTGTGGCAGAGAGAAAGGTTTTAGCCAGAATTTTACATTGGCATCAGGGAATTTTGTTTCATCTACCTGATGTTTCTCAGTACTTTCAGTGTACATTGCAAACATTTTGAAGACCGGCCATGTGTACTTGGTCATCCTTTTTTAAAAATCTGTCCAGGAGAATGATGGAATCCCGATCGATTAACTAGTAGCGGACAATTAATGGCCATTTGCTCTGCCAATCCTGTACCTGTTTATTCTGCGCCCGCAAGAGCGCTGTAACAAGAGGCAGTAAATGCAGCTGATGCAAGCTGCCATAAAAAAAAAAATAATAAAAAAGCCATACTGACAGTTACACATGCTCTGCAGAGGAACACTGTTTCACATGGTGAATGGGATCTTAAAAAAAAAAAAAAAAAACTCCCCTTAAAACTCATGTGTGTCGTATCCGTGCCGGCAGGAAAAAAATAAAAAATAAACTGCTTATGGGGAAGTCCTGCTGGTGTGTATCAGGGGTCATTTGGGTTTTTTGATACGTCATATAGAACCAAAAGGATCACTACCTAGAAAACGCATGCATTTAATTGCTGCCGGATTATGGGAATGATGTTACAAATTATTATTGGTCATGGAAACGAGGTAAAATTCAGACGTCACTGAATATTACACAATTTTGATCTCTGGATATATTATAAAACATAGTAACGTGACGAATGGCTAAAATGCTCTGGGTTTTAAAGGGCCACATTCTCTGACGAACAATGACATCTTTGTATACTAAAAAAAACATTTTTTTTAATAAGGTTTATAGATTGGATCTCTGAATAAATGAAGTTAATAGAAATAGCAAATACATAAAAATATTGTGTTAAAGGTCGTTGTTGTTTGTTGTATGTAGTAGACCAGATTTCTGTTGGCATTTAATGCCAGTCCGTTCCTCTGGTTACCACCGCAGGTATTTCACACCTGTGGGAAACACTGATTGGTGTGTCAGAATGCATCGTACATGGATATTAACTGAGGCAAACCAGAAGGTCAATATAGAGGTCAGACTACCTGTTTGTGTTATATTTTTACTAACAAAATAAAAAAAATTCATTCAAATGATGTTAGTATAATGAAATTCTAAATGCAGATCTCATAGATATCCTTCCTATCATACTTCCAAGGATTTTTCCCTAATCAATTCCATCGATTAAGATATGGTGTCCATGTTACACTGCAAGTGTTTTTCTATACAGTATTAAAAAAAAAAAAAAAAAATTCTTTAGTTTTTTTTTTTTTTTTTTTTTTTTTTTTTACACCAGAGTCATTTTTCCGGGGCAAGTAATTAAACCGGAAAAGACATCCGAGGCAGCTGTGAGTAAACAGTGTCAGCATGGATAAGACCACTGCCTCACTCACTCAGAGTCGGACCGCAGCCATTAAACGTACAGCTTACATAAAAATCAGCAAATTTTCCTCAACTTCAACCATTTCCTTCCACAAGACATTCACCTTGTCCTGATAATCTGTAACATTATTTTAGCCGCTCACAATTTGCAGCCATCAACTTTGAAGACGTGTCACTCGGATGTCCGGTATCCGAGACAGCCGCATAGTCTGAGATGAGACGAAATGCCTGTTTGTAAAAAAAAAACAGCAGCTGCTTCGTGAAAATGTTGTCTAATAGCGTGTTTGATTAGCACATTTCATTGCCCGTAAATTGATGCCATGCAGGAAACTAATGCAGAAGGTGGACGTTAGATCCTCTTCAGACAGAACAATATTTCGATTTATCCTCACGGACAAGATGCTTTATGTGATCAAGCAAAATAATGAATCATCATGCCCCTGGTATTCATTTTTCTGTTTTCTGAAATGAAAAACATTTGCAAAAGTAAATGCTCCTGTGATTAAATGTGGTCATCAAATCGTTCATAGGAACCAGAAAAAAAAAGAAAGACAGAATTCCTATTGGTGCACAGATTTATAGTAGCTATGGTTCTTTAGTCAGAGAACAGGATTTGGGTATCAGGTGCAGGTTGTCTGGGATATCCCCTCATAAATTACAGTGTAGCGTGTGAGCCCTGCCAGCAGGACTGTCAATACATCGTGGTGATGTCGATTTGGCAGCGTTACAGACGCTGGGACAACGCAGGTATTAGATTGTGTTTGAAAGTTACAATTACTTTGATGAAATGACTTGGGAACAACGCTGACTAGACGTGCTTTGTCTGGGAGGCTGTAAAGTCCGTCCCACTCTCAGAAACCTGTACTAACTTTCAAAAATAAAGTTGCATAAAGCCTGCATTTTCCATAGGATGTCAGTCAATTTACAACAGGGGTACTCAAATATAAATTTGAAAGGTCCACTTACCAAATTTCTATTCAGTCCAAGGTCCGGAAAAATGACAGTCCAATTTCAAATAGAGAACTACAAAAAAAAGTCAAACCCAAAATTTTCGAACAATACCCAAAAATGACATGGTAGTCCTTTTAGTGTGAAAGG
>JAQMYL010000004.1:9775562-9785666 GCA_030014365.1 Clarias pachynema | reverse complement strand
TCCAGTGGCTGGGGGGTTTGGGCACTGGCTGGGAATCGAACCCAGGCCTTCCGCATGGCAGGAGAAACACCTACCACTGAGCCACCAGTGCCCATTTATTGGTAATCCTTTTAATAGGTAAATATTAGCAGAGTACACACATTATCTGATCTTTTCTCTCTCATTTGAATAAATAATAGGGGTGTTCGAGTCCACCTGGGACTTTTGATTGTCTAGAATAACAGATCACAATTACGAGAGTAAAAACTACCTGTATTTCTCTTTATCGGGGGTTTCCAAACTTTTTCAGCTTAAGAGCCAAATGAAATATTTGGTGTCTCCCAGGGACCCAAAAATACATCATTTATTGCCCTAACATCTACTAAACTAATGATTAAAAAATCTAAACAAGCATAAATTTTAAATGTATATGAAATAAATGTATTAAATAAGAGTTTATATGCTATAATAACTTAACATTATCTGTGTCAGGGGGGTAGGGGGGTTTACAAATCAAAAGATGTGAAGCTGAAGAAAATAACACTCCTGACGTTAATGTTCCACAATAAGATTATTCTCACTGAATAACACAAAATGAAAAACACTAAGTGAAATAACACTTAATAACAAAAAAATAACACTAAATGAAATCAAAATCCTCTTTCTTGTTCCTGTCTCAGGAGTGTACTAAACAAATAAAGCTGAGAAAATGATGTTCCTGGAATTAAAATTCCATAATAAGCTTATTCTGACTAAATAACATAACTGCACTAGTTCTAACACATTGACATATAGACTAATGTTAGACATGTAGCTAGCAATACTGACTTAGTCACCAACGAACCAGTGACACACAAAGCTAACAACTCCAATATAACCCAAACATGTAACGTAACTTATTTTCCCCTCCCTTTTTTTTTAGTGTCTATTTTTTCGCAGGAAAAATTTAGATGATCCTTGATGTTTGCGGATGCTTCGCTTTGAGAACGCGGATGCTTTCGCCTGCATTGTTTATTTTTAAGCTTTCATTACTGAGCGCCTTCACACATAAAACACACTCGAGGTTTCTCCTCTGAAGCTGCCTCTCGGGTACGCTCACTCGCGCTCTCTCTCTCTCTCTTTCCAGCATGAGGTCAAGTCAGAGTGCATGTGCAGGTGTTACACCAGGGTCACGTGAAGAGGGGGAAGGGAGGGGGTAGCGACAGACCCACACACGATAACACGTGCCAAAAACAAACACCAGTTCTGTTTTTAAATAGAAAAATGAATTCAGTCGCATTTTGCTCAAAACAGGCCCTCGAACCATTTTGGATCACGACCCCAAGTTTTATATAATTCCCTAATACACCAAAGCACTTATTCCAGCGTTTCACTGGTGCGACAGGGCCACGATCAGACTGCCTGCTTCATGTCTGAAACGCTGGCCTCCCAGGAACTCCCTTAAGGCCTAAATGTGTAAATTGCTCGGGGTAAGGTCAGGACTATACACAGGGTGTGGCAATAACTCCCAGCCAAGTTCCGGTCATGGTGAATGACAATGTGTACAGTTTGCGTCTCTTCTCCGACAATTTGTCTAAGGATGAGGCGTTCACTCGCTGAGGTTTCACTGGAATGACTGCAAATGGGCTCGGAGTCACAGAACACCTTCATTCATGAGAAATTTCATCACAAGTCCCAATTTGACTTGAACACCTTTTTTATATTCTTTCTATGCATTCTGGGTAATGTTGGGGTAAGGTTAGGTGATTTTCATGAATTTTCCAGATGGAGAACACCAAGATCAACTCTCACTACGACTGTAATTAGAATATTAAACGCTTCACAGCAAGCAGAGGCATTTTGTGGATCTCAAAAATGTTACGTTCTGATTAAATGCTCATGTAAATGCACGTCTTATCAGATCAGCGTTCATATTAAGAGTTAAGTTTGAATGTGTGACGAGAATAATTTTAATTGGATTGAGGAAATATTATACTTGAGGAAATATTGCTAATGGCTCAACATGCTAAAAACTTCACTACTTCCTCAATCCCAAGTCCCCTAAAGACCAACACAAAATGCGCTTTAATACTCATAAGATAAGATCATACTGTACAATTTATTTGAATAAAGACATGCAGTTGTTTTTTTTTGTATTTTACCGGTGTGCTAAAAGCATCTTTAAAGGCTAGGCAAATGACAATTTGTTAAATATGTAAACATTAATTCGTATAAAATCAGCTATGGGTATTGTCACAATTAAGCAGCAGCTGTGAGAATAATTTAAACATTTCTCTGACGCAGTTGGCCTATATTTATTCAGTATGCTCATACTGAGATCTCTAAAAAGCCTCCTCAGCATGAGTAGAGATTTTACATGCGTATGCACACTAATAACTGCATACAGAAGACCTACAGTAGGAAGCGGACGCAATCAGTCAAGTTGTAAGCAGATAAACAGTATGGCTGGACAGTATCTGGACAGCATGTGAAAACCTTAAACCTGGTAATAAGGAGAACATGTGATATTGGGGATGCAGCAGGATGCATCACACTGCATATGTACTGTAATGTGTCTGGTTTACAGTGTGACCGGATCACAGGAAGGTTGTAATGAGACGGCTGTTCTATTGACAAAGCAGAAAATTAGCAAGAGCTTGGACTTGAACCTTTTAGGACTGAAGACAATTCTACATCTGACCTGAATACAGATCAGAACAACCTGGACTGTTTACAGTTGTTCTTTTTGGGTTTATGATGCTTTCACAGATAGTGTTTAGTCTGTTTCAGTTGAACGCTAGAATGTCTTCCAAAACAACCTTTCGAAGGACGTCTCGTTCACAAAGTAGAAAGATATTTGATCGCGATTTTGACCGAGCCACAAAACGTGAAGCAAACGTTGTGCTAAACTGACCAAACTGATCAAAAAGACAGAGCTGTAGTGCTACAGAAATGTGACATGTTCGACATAATCTCTTCCTTTTCAGTGCACTTTATCCATCTGTCAACAAGCTTTCATATTCGTATTAGGCTGAGCTGCGAGCCATGAATGCACCGCTGTCTTCACTTCTTCATCAGAAGTGAATCTTGGTCCTCATAGAGCTGCTTTCTGGAGCAAGATCAGGACTATAGTGCGGATGCTTTAACACCTCAAAAAGAAGTTTTTGCAGAGTGTCGACAGTGTGGGCTGAAGTGTGCAGATGTGCATCCCTTGGATAGCAGTCCTCCTCGTTTTATCCGAAGTTTAGTCCTCAGCTCTTCAATAAGAATCTCACTGTAATGAGCACTGATGATTGTTGAACCTTTTTCCTGATAATGCTCCAATACTGGCCCTTGAGAATCTCAGAAAACCAGAAAATGTTCCAGCTGATGTTTGAATTTTAAATGTTGTCTTGGTCGGCGGTTAAAGATGTTTTCGCTCCATACTCTGTCGGTTACTCTCAGGCTCGTAGAAATAAATCCATCTCTCATCACCAGTAATGATTCTCTTTAAGAAACCCACCTTCAGTCCAAACTTTGTTTGCAGATCTCAGAACGGTTCTGCTCTTCCGGGAGTTGTTTCGGCACCAGGTACACCCTCAGACCACAAAATCACTGCGCGTTGCTCTTATTTCGTACAGATGACAAGTGGAGCATCCATTTTTGCTCTCATCGCACTTACAAATGAACTGATGTAACACGTTCACACCTGCACAGCAGTGACACTGGAGACAGTCTCCCCTTAACCGGAAAGCGCTGATAAAGTTGTAATATAATCGGAATGCAAAAATGTTTTAGAAGATGTTTATACAGTCGTTTATATTTTCAGGTGTAAAGGTTTGGTGACCCCCCTAATTTCAAAAACTGTTATTGGTGAGCTTTTTTGAGGATGCATTTTCATGCGTTTATACATGTCCAGTTTGGAGTATGAAACGGTCTTGAATTCGCTTTCGAGATCAATGCTTAGAGACCCGAGTGGTGAGGGTCTCTGCTGCGTTTGAGCTTCTGTCATCAGTTTCCACACATAGGCATGCTTCCGTGCAAGGAAGAAGAAAATAATAGAAAGCATGTAAATTAACTCACGGGCTTTTTCATACAAAGAGCAGCAGGAAACCTGAACGAAGAGCGCATCTTCATTTTTATAAAAATGACAAGTTCTCGAGTGAGAGCAACATTCTTTAGTTCGGTTCGCTCTCGCTGCGATGGTTTCAAAAGTCTGACTTCACTTTTCAGTGGCACCATGCTGATGCAACCGAAGCGAAGCACAGAAACGTGGCTGTTTTGGTTTTTTTGTATGTGGCTGTGTGAAATAGACTGTTTTATGGCAAGAGATAGTGTTGAGGATCGAGCGAAGCTGCAGTGTGCCCGACTCTAGATGAAAATGATAAGAAAGCTAAAGCTAGGCACATACTTAGACCTTTTATCTCCTGTAACAACGACAAGATTTCGGTTTTACTCCCAGAAGTTAACAAGCTAGGTTATACAGGATAATGGCTGGATGCATGATCAGTTCTGATTTGACTCAACACCGGCATCTGTTGTCTTTAGTGGCACAGCTGTGTGAGAGAGGTGTGTGTGTGTATTGTGTGTGTGTGTTGTGGAAGCATAATGTTCACATGTAAAATACACCACTAATTAAACGCATCCGAGTTTAAGCATGTAGAGTCTGCTCCTCTTAAAAGTCTTCAGTGTTCAACTCCGCAGTGGGTTTTATTCTCAGGTTTCAAAATCGATGGAGGAAACGGGGAAACGTATTGCTTGAATGCAAATCGGATTTCCCACACAGGTAGAGTGAGGAGGAGGCTAGGGGGAAAAGATGGAAAGAAAACAGATAAAGATTTTGTGTTCATCCTTTAGTGTTTCTGCATCGCATGTCAAACAGCAACTAACATTTCACATGATGGTGTTTAATTCTGCAAGGTTTTAACCTAAACACTAAGTTTAATAAAGGGTGTTATGACATTGAGTGTGTATGTAAACGTCTACTTTTTGCCGTGTGTGTTTCTCTGTGGTGGTGGGATGGGTAATGTGTAACGTTTTGGGCTCACCTACTTCAGTGGGCCAGTTCGTGCTACAATCGACTGGACGATCATTCGCTCTACCTTCATTGATTCTTCCTCCTGCTTGGGGATTGGTGGAAGAGAGGACTGAGAAGTCTGTTTTACACACCACCAGACAGTTCCTTTGCCTCATTGCTTATCGTTCAGGTGTTACTTGGAGATGCTGTGTACTGTATGACACTTGGCTTTCTATTCTGACTTAAGTGTATGATTTATTTTTTCCCCCCAATGGTATTTGCCCGATTGATTTGCCTTTTAGTTTGCTTGTTCTGATGCCCTTTGTAAGTATATTTTGTATGTAAATTGTAAATAGTGGTTTGGTAAGAATTCGCTTCCATTAGATTTACACTTGTCCTGCTTTTGGATAGCAAGAGAGAAAAAGTGATGTAATTTATTTCAGTTTTTTGTTATTTATATTGAGTATTTCGCTTTGGGAATAGTTCAAGAGAATTTAGAGTTTATTATTTCGGCCTTTCGAAGCTCATGACCACTTTTTTTTTTTTTTTTTTTTTTTTTAAGCTCATGACCACTTTTGGGGATTTAGAAATTCACTGTGTAAATAAACACCAAGAAAACACACTATTGCTCGGACACCCTTTTTTTAGCACCTTTTTTTTTTTTTTTACCTTTTTTTCCTGTTGCGGCCAGACCTAGACAGTGGCATAACAGAATACTGCCCCCTGCTGGACTGGAGTTTGGAGCAGACGCGTGACAGGGATGAAAGATAAAGTTAATACAGTGGAACCTCGGATTACGAGCGTAATTCGTTCCGCAAGCGGGCTCGTATTCCAAAACACTTGTAAACCAAATTTAATTTTCCCATAAGAAATAATGGAAACTTAGCAACTGCATTGTCGGGCTATAGTACAAACTTTCGGGTGGATCCTCTACTAAAAGAGAAAACTAAACTCAGGCTCTATATCCTAGCTTACATCTCGCATTCGCGTTCACACACACTGGACTACATTGCCCACAATGCACCTCCCGCACTGGACTACACTTCCGTAAACAGCTGTCATAAATCAACCTCTCTCTCCCGCAACACTGTTTTGTCGGAAAAAATTTGCAAGGAGCATCGCTAATGACACTCGTGTGAGCGCAGACTAACGGAATCACTGCTGTAAAGTAAAACAAACAAACAAATGAACCTGGACTTTATCTTTAAAAAGATTCGCGACAGAGCAGAGTTTATGTGTGTGTGTGAAGCGGAGAAGGGGTGCTTTACACGCGCACTATACACACGTGTGTTATAAGAAACAGTACATGGGTGCTGTACACACGCATAACACAGAATAAAATACAGAATAATAACACAGAATAAAATTTGTTTTACACACACACGTTGTCACAGTGTTATGGATGTTGATTATACCAGTAAGAGACGAGCACTAAGACCGAGCAGGGGAGACGATTACCTACAATTCCGCAGCGTAAGAGAGAGAAAAACCGTTGGCTCAGTTGTGATGACGTGACGCTCGGCGTCAAAACAAGAAGCGCATGCGTGATACATGATACTCGGTGCTCGTAAACCAAGACAACGCTCGTTTTTCAAGTCAGAATTTATTAAAAATCTTTGCTCGTCTTGCGGAACACTCGTAAACCGCGTTACTCGTAAACCGAGGTTCCTCTGTACTTCAAAACAGTGAAATTTTGTGCTACTGAAGCAAAGTCAATGAAAAATCGCTATACACAAAAATTTTGTCGAATTGAATCGACTGTTTACCTACAATTCACAGCTCTAATATTTGTTCAATATATCATTAATAAATGGCATCAAGTCTGTGCCACTTTTATTATTTAAGTACCTGAAATAATGTGCATTGATCATGAATTAAGGATATAAAAAATGTATTAAAAGGTATATTAAATTCACACAGTGGTGTCACAAATAATAATTTTAAAACACAAATACTATAGCATACTGCACACTACAGCAAAGGCTGTGACAAGAAACCTGGTCAGCGTTTTATAGACGTGAGAACTCCACCAGATATATATGAATACAGATACAAACCTTTTTGTTTGTAAGCCACAGCATTGGATTTAGAAAACCGCTTAAAATAGTGTACAGTATGATCACAGGGCCAGTTGAGGAGGAATATGTTTTAACTGAAATGTCTATCATGGCTGCTTATGAGCTGAGTCATAAAAGTGATGAAAATAGATAAAAATAACTGTGGCTTGTAAAAGTCTGTTCATCCAGTCTCTAAAGGCCGCCCTGACTGTCTGTGAGGGGCTGTAACTAGCTAATAAGCAAATCTGTGCTACTGCAGGCTTTCTGTGCTGATCTCACCTGGTAGTAGGCAAGTATTTTAATCACGTTCCCAGTGCATGCTGGGAGGTGTGTCATGTGCACAGAGTTCCTCATTAGCTTCCAGCAACATGCTTGATGAGCAGATGGTTTGTGGCCCTATGTTAAAATATTCACAGTCAGACAATACCCTAAAAATCTTTAAGCTGCTGCAAAGCAAGATGGATACAGCTCCTGTTTGGAGTCCGGTATAATAACCATATTGATTCATCCGGTCGCTTGCCAAATTAGAAAAACTTTTGCGTTTCACTTGCACGCTGTAGCCCGGAGTCCTGCAAGCTGGTATTAGAGAGGTTTTACACTTTGGTGCTTTTTCCCCCCAAAAAAATAAAAAATAAACTTGCAGCCTCAAAAATGAAGTTGCACAGACGAAATCCTTAGCTTGGCTATCTGACTTAACCAGACTGAGAATTTTGTCCATCACAGACCTGCTGGTATTCAAGCTTTTTTAAATATATATATATATATTTTTAATGAGCTGCATCCCAGACAGAATATCTCGCACAGCAGAGATGCTTTTTGGAATAAACGGTTGCATGCTTCTCACCACAAGCATGTTCCCTAGGCTTATAAGCAAGCGCAAAAAAAAAGGGGTTTAAAAGCATTATTTAGGCGTCCTGAGTTAACCCTGTATGCTGGAGCCATGAAAAAGTGGAAAAGTGATTGTTATAGGCAGGTTCCTGTACCTCTTTTCCCGAGGCTTCAAAAGTTGCTTCTGCATGACGGGTTTTGTTCCATCCGAAAGGTCTGCGTTTCCATCATACTTAAGTACTGTAATGTGCTTTGAAGGACGGAGGGATAACACCCCAAATCCTCTTTATTCCCACAGAATAAAGTTTAATTTCTAGCTTTCTTCATGTGCTTTATCGCATTTGAGATCACAATTATTCTTCTGATAAGTCTATTAACGCTGTCAGAACCTTTTTGTTAAGATCAGCACCTCCCACGCACATCACTACCCCCTAAAGGTTATTTACAGGATTGAATGAAAAAGAAGAATGGAACCGTAGACGCATGTGATTTGATTAAGGCGGTTTTTGTCATGTGACCCTACGCCTAATTACAGTGCTTTGTTCTGTTTAAAGCATTGCCTTGATCTTTCTTTGGAATACAATAGAAGGGGTGAGCGGAGGATGTGATGAGCAGCATGATGTGATCCAGGGATGTGCCTGGGCCTGAGAGCGTACAGTAGATAGAAATCCAGCGCTGATGGGTGGCAGGAGTGCAAGGTTTGACTGATCTTTGGGAATGTTTAGGTGCATCACAAACTGTCAAAAAAAAAAAAAAAACCTGAAAAAGCTATGCACACTAATTTCATTTGATGACTACTAGCTTTGATTACAGTGTGAAATGTGGTGTCTAATTCATGTGTGAAAATCACAGTGCGAGTCCTCGAATACAGTATGTCCGTGCCATCAGGGAAGAAAAACTCCATAAACTCCATAAATGCGATCATTAGCTGACTTCATTTCTAGACCTGACCAAATGAAGCAACCCCAGATCATAACATTGCCTCTAGAGGCCCATACAGTAGGCGCTATGCATGATGGGTGCATCGCTTCATGCACTTCTTGTCTTACCCTGACACAACCATCGCTCTGGACCCTGTGCTCTGACCGCAGCTTTCTGACAAGCTGGGTTGTGTCAAGAAAAAAAATATATCACTGTGCTGTCATCATAATCATCAGTTTTTTCTTATTTTTCTACTACTATAACTACTACTACTACTACCACCCTTACTGTACAGTATACTTGCCTTTGCTCATTTATTTGGCCATTAAAAGTGAGTTTCAGGTCATTCTAAACAACATTGTTTTGCCTGCTTTATATTTAATAAACTATCTGCTATCTTCTGCATAAATATAGTAAGCTCAAAAACACCCCCAAGAACCTAGTCTTGATTGACAGTGCAGAAAGAGGAAGCAGTTCCACCCCATCAGAGTGCGAAAGTTTTTTTAATGCGACAGGCTACAAAGTGCCTAAAGATACAATTTAATTAATTTGTTTGTTCGTGTAACAACCTCAGCAGCAACCTCTTTTCCCCTCTCCTCTGTTCC
Organism: Clarias pachynema; assembly: GCA_030014365.1. Taxonomy (NCBI): domain Eukaryota; kingdom Metazoa; phylum Chordata; class Actinopteri; order Siluriformes; family Clariidae; genus Clarias; species Clarias pachynema. The sequence goes on along the minus strand of JAQMYL010000004.1, from coordinate 9,776,301 downwards.
AACCTCTTTTTCACCAGTATACTAATCACCGGTCTGATCATCTGCACCCGTTTCTCACTGGTTCAAGTCAGATGCTTCTTATGCTTGAATGACTCGTAGGAAGCCTGGAGAACTATTCCTCAAGACTACATTAAGATACAAGAAAGTCTGGATCTTTGTAAGGAAAACAACTGAAGGAATGTGTGGGGGGCCCTCAAGACTTTTGCATAGTGCTGTACATCTGCGATAGTGTTGTACACTGTGTACAGTATTAACACTGTTTTGTTATTAGACTTAGGGTTAATCATTGAGCCTTCTTTTCTCAGGACATATTTAAGTCGACTTCCATTTGAAGGTGGGCCTCAATCTAAAAGAAACTCCTCACCTGTTGATGGGTTCATTGTCCTCAAACAAAAGTCCTCCTGCACTCCTCAGAAATTTACTGAATCAAGTCAGCGGCTGGCGATAACATCCGGCTCGTACAAAGACATCTCGAGCTGTGCTTCAGCAGATTTTTATCAGTGTGATTAATGTGGACGTCATGTCCAAATGAGGGTTTTTTTTTTTTGTCTATGAGCAGGATTGATGGGACACTCGTCAGCTTGATCTCAGAGACTCGTTCCTTGAGTTACGCAAGGTCGATTCGAACCTACAGTACCTGTGAATATTGATAAGGCCTGAGGTACAGACCAGGGCTTGACATTAACTTTTTTGCTCACTGGCCAATGTGGCTAGTGGATTTCCGGAGTCACTAGCCATT
>JAQMYL010000004.1:9760324-9771413 GCA_030014365.1 Clarias pachynema | reverse complement strand
AGCACGAATTTGGGCATCTCATTTCATCATTATGAAAATAATATGAAGCACATATACACACATTCATTATGAAAGATGCGATTTTGAAAATGTAAGCATGCTGGGTGATTAAGCTCACAGATCTAGGAAAAGTCATGAAATGAGGGTCCTGGAATTTGATCGAGTTTGAAGTATTTTGTTTTCTCCCCATTGCGGTCAAATGACCGGTACTCGGCGCTTCTAGTGTTAATATGATGTTGGCCCACCCTTTGCAGTTATAACTGCTTCAACTCTGGCAAGGGAAGTGTGTTTGAGAATTTTTGACTATTCTTCCAGAAGGCCTGGCTCGCAGTCTCCGCTCTAATTCATCCTAAAGGTGTTCTATTGGGTTGAGGTCAGGACTCTGTACAGGCCAGTTAAAACTCGCTCAGGCATGTCTTTATGGACCTTGATTTGTGCACTGGTGCTCAGTCATGTTGGAACTGGTGTGGGGTTGTTTTTCAGGAGTTGGACTCAAGTGGGTCCCTCACTTCCAGTGAAAGAAACTCTTAATGCCTCAGCATACCAAGACATTTTGGGACAATTTCATGCTCCCAACTTTGTGGGAACACGTTGGTGATGTCCCCTTCTTGTTTCAACATGAGTGAGCACCAGTGCAGCCAGGCCTTCTCGTTCAACATAAGTGTCTGACCTTACAAAAGCGCTTCTGGAAGAATGGTCAAAAATTTCCATAAATACACTTCTAAGCCTTTTTGAAAGCCCTCCTAGTAGAGGTAAAGAATTGGAAGTTCATATACATGTGAAGGCAGCTGTGTCCTACTGGCAATATGTAGTGTGTGTGTATGTGTGTACTGTATGTGTGTGTATAAACATAAGTACCAGTTACTCTTGGTCTTTTGAAAATAGTGTTTTAAGCATTCACAGTTTTTCTTCTACCAAACTTGATATCATTTCCTGTGGCTTTCACACTTCTAAATAAAACATTGATTGTCCAGTACTGAAAGTACACTTGAAGCCAGAAGACAATGAAAGAGAAGAAAAGAATGAAAGAATGATGAAAAGAATATATACTGCTACAGATCAATGCTTATATTTTTGACTGAAGTGTATGTTGCTCTCTTATGTACTTACTAAACTGATCTGTTTTTTTTTTTCTGACGTTTTCTTTTCTTTTTTTCTTTTTTTAAACCTTCCTTGATGAATTCTTACTCTGTTGAAAATTATATTCTTGGTGATTAAATATGCATTTTGCTTCCTAAATTGGAGTAATCATGCTAATGTCTGACAGAAGCTTCTCAGAGCTTGAGAGCTCCCAGTTTAAGCAAAATGCATACTTAGTGTTTACTCATACAGTATGTTCATCCTTGGAAATTGCTCCATGATTAGATTTCTAAGAGCCAGTAGTCTGGTCCTTTAATATATTGCTTTTAATACAAAGGCTTTTTGTACAGGGTCTGGACACAGCATGAGCCAAAAGCTGCTTTGTCTGTCTGTATGAGCTGTGGGAGATGACACTGGATCAACAACCATAGATAAGCGTGTTTGTGACAAACATTCATAATGCGGCGCTGGCTCGGACACGACGCCTGCTCCTTCGAATAAATGCCACCTGACAATCTGTGTTTAATCAGAAAGGTTGGATGTTGCACTAACACTTCACTCGCCTCTTTAGAATTGGGTTAATAATTTTACAATTTAAAAAGGACAACTGAAAGCACTGGAAGCCCTGGGCCCTCTCCATGCTGCTCTCATTTCCTCCCCCCCTCCCTCCCTCGTTCCTCTCATAAATGTCATATTGTTTGTATTTGTTTTTTTTTTTTATGCCACAGTACTCCAAGCCTTCTGCCACTGCCAGTGGGCAAACAATAACAGCGAGCTCACCAGAGCATGTCTCGTCAATGGACGGAAATTTTCCCGAACAGAACGGTGTAGCTTTACCTGAGGCTGGTGGTGTGCAGAGCTGTGTGCACAGATAAGGCAGCATGCACGCCAGAGCTACAGCCTGCCACTGCAAATAAAGCCCTTTCATGAATGAGGAGGCCTGGGTACTGCAGGCAGCCCTGGAAGTCTCAAAGGCATCGCTTCCTTCCCTTCCTTTTTTGATGAAAATGCAGTCTTGTGTGAAGCTCCGTCACCTGCTTCAAAGTGAAATATTCAGCGTGGGACATTACAGACTTGAGGAATGTGATGAATGTGCGTCGAAATACAATGTGGTCTGATAAGTTTTGTAATTCAGTTTTCGGGAAGCCTGTATGCTGGTAGAAGGTAGTATTGAAGTTGATCCTGTATCGGTTTTTAATACATTCGTTGTGTTGCCTGCTTCTGTAGCATAACTGACACTCACTGGGATCACTATCTCTCTCATCTCGCGTCCACGTCGGCCAATGTTGTCACACATTAAAAAAAAAATTTTTTTATCCCCATCTGCAACTTCTCCTATACCATTTATAGGAACAGGAGCCAAACCTTCACAACCTTTATTAGGAATGTGCATACTGTAAATGTGCACTGGCCATTTAATTTTCGTAAATTTTTTTTTTAAAAAGTCTGTCAAATCTGCTTTGTACAACCCGTCCTAAACCAATTATGGAAATTTTATCTTGTGACTTGCACAGTACTTTTTTTCAGAAAGCCTACATCAATGTTCTTCTAAATGTAATTTTTTAATCTAATACCATCTGATATAATGAAACAATCAGAGGTTTAATCATGTGGCTACATGGTAATACCAAGGTGTTTTTGTTGCGGTAGACCACAACAATGTCTATGATGTCACTCTGATTACCTGCGACGACGCTACCTTGCTGAACTTCAGTAACAAGCGGTGCAGGGTACGATGGTTATAATCTATAGATCATGTGTAACTAATGAATTTTTACTGTTTTATATTCGATGTTTAATACTGTAGAGCTATACCAGCTCTACATTGTGTCGCCTGCCTGTGAAGCATGGGCGACACATACTGTAGAGGTCGTTCTCTCCTGTCGGGGTCGTAACGCAACTCCTCCCAAATTATTTATGGGGATTTGAACAAACCTTCCCAGGACGCATACTGTAGATCAATATAACGCCAGATAATTAATTAATTAATTTAATCTGTACCCTAAATAGACTTTGGTCTTGATAACTGACTTGTTGGTTTAACTTTTGGAACGACACCTTTTAATTTACAGAGTAATACAGGTTTTCTGAGTTTTTATCCGAAGAAATAATGTAGATACGATTTCACAACTATTTTTTTAAGATCTAATCATGTAAAATGGGAACGTCCATATATTTCTTGCTGTTGTTTTTGAGATGCTTTTCTGCTCGCCACCATTGTACAGAGTGATTATTTAGCTCCTGTAGACTTCCTGTTTGTTTATACCAGTCACATCCTTTTGATTTGATCTGTCATCTACAAAGTGTTTCAGCCTGTTGTTTTTATTTTTTTTTGCACCATTTTGTGGTGACTGTTGTGTGTGAATATCAAAGCAGTTTAGCAGTTTCTAAGATACTCAGGTCACTGAGTCATCACCCATGCCAGGTCAATGAGATGACGCATTTCTCCATTCTCCATAAATTATGTCTATTTTTGCTCTTATTTGAGCAGTTTTTACTGTGAAATATACACATGCATGCTTATACTGTGAACATCCAACTTTTTTTGTGTATATATAAAGCTCGGCTTCTCCAAGATGTATTTAATGCACCAGGGAAACTGTATTATGTTTTCCCCAAGTCTCTAACGATTTCTAATATTCAATTTACTTTTTTTTTAAAAAACCCTCTAAGTAGACATTTGGTTGTTTGGGACCGTCATAGTCACTGTCTGAGATTTCCTCTGAGAGATTTTAGTGCATTATATCTTTGGGAGAACTCCGAGATGGAGGATTTGATAAATGATGCAAGGCAGCACTATGGGAACAATATACATGTACTGTAGGAGTAGATTACTGGAGCGGTTATATAGGAGACCTCAGACTGACGAGCTTTATCAAATGCAACCGAGACAGTTAGGAGTGAAGGAATCATTCTGCTTTGTCTGTCACTGCTGCTTGGTCTCACTGAAGAATCACTTAGGCTCCTGGTTAAGTTTGAATTCTGTTAGGAGTAAAATAGCAGACATTCGAGCAGTGGGACACTTTTTGGAGATGAAATGGATTGAAAAGTGAAAAATGGCAGGAGGGATGGGAATCATCGGGGACCAGCCAATTTGATGATGCCTAGGTGCCATTTTAAATTTGTATTGCAATTCTGTTAGTATCAAGATGCTATAAATAGTCAGATTCAACATTTTTTTACAATATATATGGTTTGTTACAATTATGCTGAACAAACTCAGCAGATCATTTGCTCCTATCACGTGGGATGCTTCACTGCCTACCGATGTGTGAATAGTTTAGAGTGTGCCACCTGTAGGATTATAGAGGACTGGCAACCTTTTACCATGTCTCAACAATTTAGATTTTTAGTCGTTTTTGTTATATTGTTGTGTTACGGGATTTTGTTCAATGTTATTTGTTGAAGTAGATCTAATATTTACTGTAGGAAACCACCTCACACCAATGTTGTCCAAATGTCCGTAACGTTGCCAAATAAAAGACACGAACTGACAACAAGAATAGAATCCAGAATAGATAAGTGCAGTTACTTCTAGACAAGTTTAATGCCATGTCTGTACATATCATGTTCTGAGGTGTGTACAAAATGCTAAGCATTAACCCAGTTAAACTTCATTTTGGATGTATGAACAAATTAACGTAGGAATGCAAAAAAGGTCTAAAGGATTTAATTAACGCTGCGCCACAAGGAGCACGTCTGATGTCTCGCTTCTTCTTCTAATTACAAATCGTTACCAACTAATAAACCCCTTCGTCTGATCTCATGTGTCTGCTGTCAGGCAAAAATTACCATGTATGTCCCCCTTTTCTTAGCGTGTTACTAGAACATGGCTGTTGGTAATGCCATCCATTTATACTGTATTCCATCCCTCCAGACTTACTTTCTCTCTCTCTCTCTCTCTCTCTCTCTCTCTGTTCCTCCACCTCATGGCTGTAATCCCCTCTCGCTGCGGCTCATAACCACGTACACATACCGAGTGCTCTGTGACGACACGATGCGCCAATAATTCACCGAGTCGCATCAGATCAATGTGCTGTAAACTTTAACAAGAGCAAATTGCCCTCGCGGACCTCCCCGGGCTGCATACGAGGACAGGCATTGTGCCTCGCACTTCCTTACATCGCCAGCGTGAAGGAACAAAGTGAGCATGCTCACTCGTGTGAGACATTGTGGTTGGCTGTAATATAAGTTAGTGATCCCATAACCTTCCTCCTGATGAGCTTCACTTCTCCGCCCCGTCGACTGCCGTGTTCTGTTCGATTTTATGTTAACCTGTGCACGGTTTTTCCCCACAGGCAGTGCTGATAAACCATTACACCAGGTTTTATGATCTCGTGACTAATCGGCACATGGCCAGGCTTCACGTCTGTCTGTATTTGCAGGGATATTTGAGACGGGCTAGATGCTATATTTGCCCTGAACAGTTTGCTGTATTTAGACCACTCTGTACATTAATAGAGAAGAGACACATCTTCAGCTTCCGTAATATGATCCCAAACATCAATAATGGGTTTTTAGAAAGAGATTTAATTATTTTTTACCCCCCCAAAAAAGTGGAATATTTCACATGATTCACTATCTCTCTAACTCGGTCATCTTCTATACCACTTTATCCTGTATTCAGGGTCACGGGGACCTGGAGCCTATCCCAGGAGGCTTAGGGCACGAGGACAGGGTGCCAATCCATCGCAGGGCACACACACACACACTCACACACTCATTCACACACTACGGGCAGTTTTTTTGTATTTGGACTGTGGGAGGAAACCGGAGTACCTGGAGGAAACCCACCAAGCATAGACGGGAATCGAGCCTGGCTGGCAACCGCGCCTGGCTGGGAATCGAACCCAGACCCTGGAGGTGCAAGGCGACAGTGCTAACCACGACACCACTGTGCCGCCACATGATTCACTGTTTAAAAAAATAATAATAATATTTTTTTTAATATACTGTAAATGAATAATCAGCCATTTACTCTTCAGTTATTATTTTCCAACAGCACACCCTAAATAAATGGCACCTTTTTATTACCATTTATAGTTACATTTGGTGTTGTGGATCAGGAAACAACCCAGTTCCGTTTTCATCTACTGTACAGTATATCAGGTAAACACCCTGACAGTCTCATGAATGTATTAAGTTAAACAAATCAGCTTGTTGCCAAAAAGCTGCAAAACTCATTTGGCCATCTGGTCATAGACTCCCTTGTAATTGAAAATTCCAAAGGAACAGCATAATTTCAGTCTGTTAGAAACTGCTGACGTTGGAGACTCCTTCCAAAAACATTAACTTAAACCTTCCCTACAAAAGCATCAATTTATCATGCACTTAAGTCTATCTGGCCCAAAAAAAAAAGGTCATCATTTGAATTTAAACAAGCCAATTGATTGGATAACTCCTGCCATGAGTAATATGTTCTACTTGGCAACAAACCTACTGTAACTGATGGAGAGTACTGTAGCTTCACGTTTCTTAAACAACCCTGTCAGACGTGGAAAAGATATTACTGTATTTCACACGGGTCAGATTATTGGTCTGCATCAGGAGGTGTCAACACTAAAATGACTGGAATTGGGTTAGGAATCTTTCTAATGCGTTATTAAAACCTGGAGGGACAGAGGTGAGGTTGTCAGCTTAGTGGAAGAAATGTGGTCAGAAAGACATCATGGATGATCGTGATCAGAGATCACTTTAACGTTTTATAAAGTCGCATCATAATATATCGACCATAGAAATCCCAGCTATGTTTACTGGTAAAAGTAAGAGCATTTCCATACTCATACAGTACATACACACACAGTTTTGTTGTCCTTTTCCCAATCTTGTACCAGGGGTAGCTCAGTGGTTAAGGCATTGGACTACGGTTTGGAAGATCCCAGGATCAAACCCCACAACCACCACGTTGCCACTGTTGGGCCCTTGAGCAAAGCCCTTAACCCTCAACTGCTCAGATGTGTAATGAGATAAAAAAAAAAATTATAAATGTAAGTCGCTCTGGATAAGAGCGTCTGCCAAATGCCTAAATGTAATGTAAATGTACCAATCCTGTGACAAGAACTCACAGGACTGGGACTAAACAGCTGCGTCACCATCAGAAAAAACGTCTTACTGAGGTCATCTTCTACCATTGGTCACAAGGAGAAGACTTTATAAAGTGGGTTGACCTTCTCATCATCTGTATAAAAATCTCATTAAGCAACTCTGGATTGAAACATCGCATAAGGGTGTTGAAAGGTGATGTAATCGAAGCTAAATGCGGTTCATTAAAATATTAGTGTGCAACTGTTTTTTGCTAAAAAAAAAAAATTCTTTATTAAATATCAGCGCGTATTTTTTGTGTGATATTAATAAATGTATTAAAAAAAATGTACATTTCGATTATTTTCCTTTTTCACCACGAAAGTCCATGTGAGTGTGTTTTTACTATAGAAAATATTCAAAGTATATTAAAAGAAGTGGTTTTCGGTATAATCATGTGATTAGAATCTTCTTTATTACTATCAACAGAGCTGCTGTTATGGAAAATGAATCAACTTTTGATCAGAATTGAGAGCGCTAATATTGCAATATCTACAGTTATAAAATTCCTCTCTGATATTTTTTTCGACATCACCAGTGAGCTTTGTTCTTCCTTTCTTCTTGGCTTGGCATCCTATCTGTTGATCTGATTTGCTCTTTTCTTCATCATGACACTTTGAACACGATGTGCTTTTAAAAGTGTTTGTAGATTAAAAAAAATTTTTCAAATATTCATCGAGTTATTAACTTTACCGTGAAGCACTGGGGGTGTTTTCGCTCTTGAATATTAAACAGCAGAAAAGACTTTAAAAAAAAATAAATAAATAAATCTCATATTCCAGCTTTTCAAAACTAGAAAAAAAAGATGGGGGTGAACGTGTCCTGCTTGTTATTCTCAAGGTCAAAGAGGCACTTCTTCTTCTTTTATTTATTAATTTTGACTTTTGAGGGCACACGGATCGTTTATTTTGTTTCGCGGAAATTGATATGTTCTGGCCGTGATTCAGTCGGTGCGTCTGGGAGGAAAGTGAGAACGTTCCTCTAATGTGACCCACGGTTACCCGAGTTGAGCCGTCGAGCTCAAGGTTATTTCTCTAAAGTGCATTCTAATTACACAGACTGTAATGTTCCATTGATTAGAGCTATTATGATGCCCCGGCTGCCATTTTAAACTGACTGCTGTCATCATTGGCTGGATGAGTGTGTGCATGTGTGTGTGTGTGTGTGTCTGTGTGGACAGATGCAAAGCTTATTAATGTAACCTTTTGGAAAGTCTTTTCCCAGGTGTGATATTGTGACCTCTCATTATTAAAGTTAATTGCTTTCACTTTGTCCCTTTTTTTTAATATACCCTTGTACCTGCTAAAAGTTGTTAGTGTGTTAAATGGCTCATAGTTTATAGAGGATTAAAGTGAAGAGAGCAGTTTAATGCGATTCCCTTTCGATGAGAAGGTGATGATGATGATGATGATGGTCATATAATTCTAGCATGACCAAAAGCAGAAGAAAAAAAAAAACACTTGCACACGTCACATGTACCGCCATCACCATAAAGTAGATGTAAAGTGCACAGATGTCTGGATATATTTATTATGTTGTCTATGATGGAGTGTATTTGATTGTGCGCGGCGGTGGATCTAGCGTGTACTCCCTTTCAGTGCTTCACTGAATGGAAAGGAAAAAAGCTTTTTCAGACATTTTTATTTAACACAAGTAAGTAATCATAATATAACTATAGGAAAATTATATGTACTGTATATGCAAATGCACAAAATAAACCATACAACCTCCTTGACTGATTCACTGCAGATATTATCGTGCGGTGTGAAAATGATCTCCAGTGTTGTGTACCATAAGCTAGCAATACAGCAAGCGTTACACTAGCACTAGCCCATTTTACTACATACATAATATTATAATCATAAAGTGATGGGAAAAAGTAGCTGCATGCTCTTATCTTCTGCCTGTTTCTTCTTTTCTTTCATCTTGTTTTTCAAACTGTACACCTAATAGCTTTGGCCTTTTCTTATTTATTTTTGTTTGACGAGCATTATTATATAAAATTAAATTGTGTATACTGTACATGTGTAAAATTAATTATATAAAACTTTATTTATTTGGCACCTGGGGATCATGATGATGATGAAAATATCGTATCATGTGGTCCCTGGTGATTTCCTTCCCTATTATACCATCCTCGACATCTGCTAAGGTTCTTACTGTAAAATCCGTTTTTTTTCCCTTTGATCATTTATTCGATTTATTTATGTCTCATGAGCTTCACTGAAAAGAAATGATCCTACTTCCCTTTGACGTATCCTTTTGACGTATACTGCAATGCACTACTACACTGATCATGGTTTGAAAGTGATGGAAATGTAGTCAGTCGGGTTAAATGGTGTGTCCCCTTGCAGTTTTTCTGTCCTTACATAACCTAAGTAGACCTTCCAAGAAAGAGCAGGTCTTACAGTATAATCAATTGTCGGGACTTTTCCTTTCAGCTGTGCTTGATCGGCTTATTGAGAGCTTCAGGCAGACAGTGGTACATCCTCACTGCTACAGGCTGGATTTAGTGCTATGCCTTTCCTTTTCTCCTTGGATAAATGACCTTAAATTACCTCTCGTGCTTTTTTCAGTTTATAGCCATCCGTCTTGTTTAGTCATACCTGTAATGAGTTAATTATATCACCATTAACAGTCATAATTGTAATTTAATGTAACAGTAAAGAAGTTGTGCTTTCTTGATAATTGGGAAGCCATGACACTTATAATGAAGAATGTTTAAAATGCTTTATATATATATATATATATATATATATATAACACTTGCACTGAAGATTATTCTGGATGTATTTTTATTAAAATGATCTCCAGATGAGAGCTGATAACTTAGGGAAAAAAAGCATGTCACTGCCTTTTTATGCAAATAAAACCATACTGAAACACTTGTGCTAAAACCTCCAGACACCCCTGGTCGCTCATTTAAACAGCAGGTGTGCTTGTCATAACAAGATGACTCCTGCTTCTTTGTTCAAGTCTATTAGTGTATTAATGCTTTGTCTAAGCTTATTAGTGCTGCATCTTGGGATGCGAAAGGCTGTAAATGGGACGAGATGCCATTACCTTCCATTATCCTGATAGCCCTTGAGTCATGTGGTCTGGAATGTTTTTCGAGGAAGTTAAGCGGTCCTGAATGAAAACTACGGTGGTCGTGTTTTCGCTTTGATACTGTATGGCTGATGTCTCTGTTTTAGACCAAAGTGGCATTGTTTTGTTTGTAGAGATGACGTCTCTGATAATTCATTAATTCATTCGTTTTTTTTTTCCATATTCCGTGTCTCGCTAGATAAGATGATGTCATGCTGTAGCTTTAATTCAACTTGCCACAAAATGAAATCAGTGTAACTTTGCGGCGTCTTTCTCTAATGCAGTTTTCCTTACTGCCCTGTCACACAAGCTGTATCACACCCCATTAGGTAACTTTATATTGCTAGGAAATCTAAGCAAAACTGCAGCAGCAGAAAGTTGTACAAAAAAAGTCTTCTACTAGACTGAAAGTTGATGTGATTATTGGACCAAGGAAAACTAGATGAGGTGTCTGTTGTTGTGTTAAAAAAAAAAAAAAAAAAAAAAGTCATCCAATGGCTGGTAAAATTTTTAAAAGCTGTCGATCAGGATCGAGGGATTTATTCTGTTACGTAACGCAATTCTTTTGTGTGACAATTCATGTATTTCCGAAAATCATTTATTTATTTATTAGATATTTTTTCATTTGTATATGCTTTTCGTATATTTGAGGTGGTAAAATGTTGCCATTCCTCTATAACAGTGTTTCTCAACTGGTGGGTCGCACTTTTTCGGGAACATTTTCAGTGGGTCGCGGAGTGTGTGGTAAAAAAAACAAAAGTTTGATTTTTAACTTATTTTGCTTATACCGGACTTTTATTTTGAAATGCGCGCGCGACAACCGTACCGTTTGACACGTGAA
>JAQMYL010000004.1:9739003-9749341 GCA_030014365.1 Clarias pachynema | reverse complement strand
ACAAGTAAATGTATGTATGAGCCGCAGTTCATGAAATGTCACCTTTTTACATAGGTATTTGGGTTAACACCTTAAAAAAAAAGTCTTAAGAGTGTTTGTACTTCTAGGCAGTTGTCTAGTGAACCAGTATAAAGAAGACTTAAAAAAACCTATTTAATTTGCTCTGGATTAAGACGTCTGCCAGATGTGGTAAATGACTTCTGTTGCTCGTGTAGTGCACTAGGGTGGGTGTAGATGGGTATGGTACTCAGCAAGTTACAGAAGCAAACACAGTGAATTTGAGTCCATTGTCCATGGTATTGAACATGCCTTCCTCTGTTCAGTTCTCCCTCTCTTTCTCCTTTTTGTAAGTTCGATATAAATACTGTGTTATTGCTTTGAATTGCTGCTTGCTGTTTTTTTTTTTTAGCTGTCTCGTGAAAAACAACAGGAGTTTGAAACAAGCTGCTGCTGTTGCTGAAGTCACAGCATGGAAAGTAATCAGTCACATGTTGCTTTTACTGAGGAACCCACCAATTCCTCCGTCCTAAAGACACCCCCATATCAGAACATACTGGAACACAGACTGTAACTAATCATTTCTTTAGGTGGAGTGTTTGCTACAGTATGCACATCCCTGTGTCCTAACAATAATGCATTTGAACAAGTCACTTAATCTAAATTTTGGAAAATTAATCAGTTCCTCCTGATCAACAGCTGTGTGATATAAGATGAGATGTTGCAGCACGGTCTAACTGTTGCATCCTGTTCCTGTTGCTTCTATTTGCATCTGTCAGTGCAATATTCATCTCTGAATATAGATGTGTGTTTTTTTTTTTGTTTTTGACAGAAGATTTGCAGTGCAGCGGGATTACGTGCAACAAAACAAGGGACAAAAACAGACCCCCCGCTGGCCCAGAGAGAGGCAAGTGCAGCCCTTGGTGGATGTGCGTGTCAGTGCAATTCAGAACACAATGTGCGCTTGAGCAGGCTTTCTCGAACAAGCTGGTGGCATGTCCTAGCATGAGCCGCCCTGATTGCTGTGAGTGCTTCATTGTTTCTCGTAAAGTGTGCTTTCCTAACATATCCTGGCTCTGAGTACGGATGGCCTACATTTGCACACATCACACTCTGAATGAGTTCGGTGGGGGGTGGAGGGGGGGGGTATTCCAGGTATGAGTTCAGCACATTCCTGAGTGTGGACGCTCTGAGAAACGTACGACACTTTTCCGAAGGTCGAGGTGAGAAGACTGACTTCCTGGAATGTGACGCAGAATGTCGGGGTGTCTGCTCTTTTTTTGTTGTTGTTGTTGTTCTGTCAAAACTGAAATCCCACCCCTTTATGGAAACGTGAGACGTTGTGCTAGGTTCTCCACTTGGGACTGGCACCTGACTGGCACTATCGAGGGTGTTAATGAGCCCGATTTTGCTCCATGTCTAATTAACACTCGGTGCTCAGGCTAATGCTGTTTTCTGTGAGCCGGTGTGCACGGTGGCCACAGTGGTGAAGAGGTCGGGGTTCGTGCTGGTGGGCGGTGCAGCCTTTTGTTTGTTTGGAAGCACAAATATCACGCCCTCCCTCGTCCGCTCGCTCCAGCACGTCCACGTTATCCATCATTCCTCTCAATTAAGCTGCAGTTACAGAGCAGGGGCAGAGAATAGATGTGGGAGTTTCTCTGCACTTTAGGATTGGATTGGATTTTGATCCAGGGTGGTGTGATGCAATTATGGGACAGGCATCTTGATTTCCGAAGCCTCGCTAATATAATAAAGTCGCGGCATTATGGATGAAAACGCTAGGGTTCTGTCGTCATTGAAAATGTTAATATTCTCCATTCATATGTAAACCTTTTTTGTCAAATCTGTTCTTGCAGAAAATTTGCATCTGTCGTCTGCTGCATATTAGAATCTTGTTGTAGTCTTGAATGTGTAATATAAATCATTTGAGTCTAGTGTCTCATTCATTGTCACTTACACTCTCGCTCAGACATCTCACAAGCCCTTCTTGGTAATGATTGAGCAGAAGGTGAAGGAGGGAATGCTGGGATATCGACACAGGGACGGTGCAAACTTGCAGCCACGGGATTCCTCGCTCGCTTGCCAGGTCCTTTGAACTTTATCTCTTTGTCTCACAGGAAGAAGGGTGAGGAGCAAGCCTGTGTGTGTGAGTGTTTTACCCCGCCCTCTCTCCTGTTTTCCATATCCTCCACAATGCGCACAGCCTTTCTGGCACTCGCCCACATGCTCAGCTGAGAGTGGGGACTGAAGGCTGGGCTGAGAGCGGAGCTACACTGCTGCTGTCCGCTCAGACGAGATGATCAGCTCTGCACAAGTGCTCCCGGAGCTGATATTTGACCCGGCTTCCTCCATCCCGGAGGACTGAAAGCTCCCCCTTTCCTCCTCCTCCTCCTCCTCGTCCTCCTCCTCTTGCTCTTTCACCGCTCCCTACCTCTTTCTTCTACTCCCTGGAGGGATCTCTTTGTGAGGCACATACACACGTGCAACATCGGCGCCGCTGCTGCAGCGACCAAACTACAGCGTCTGTCTGCATCCGGATTTCGCACCATGGAGCGCTTCCTCGGCTTCGTCAAGCAGATCCGCAGGTCCCGGAGACGCAAGGGCAAAAAGTACCGACCCGAGGAGGATTATCACGAGGGCTATGAGGATGTGTACTACTACGCTTCCGAGCACCTGCACAGTAAGTGCTCGAACTGTGCCAGCTATCGGGAGACACGCAGGACTTTCTATTGTTTTATTTTTAGTGTGAATCATTAGCCATGAGCTAGCTTTGACGCAGAGGAGGCTGACTTTGCTGACTTTGGGAAGGCTACGGAGTGTGACCGGGTTACTGGAGGTTTGAAGTTGCGTGTAAGCGCGTGTCAGGGGCTGTCACTGGAAGCGCTTGCTCTGATAAATAGCGTGTATTGGTTAGCGTTTATTCGTATTGATCGAGGTGACTTTAATGTCGTGTCGGTCGTAAATAGTGTCCCGTGCACGCCTCGCATGGACATGTTCCGCCTGAGTGCTCACATGCTGGTGGGTCTGAGTGTTGACATTTTCTCTCATCTTACATGACCCCCATGTGTGTCTTCGTGTGTGTGTATGTGTGTGTGTGAGAGAGAGAGAGATCACCCCCCCCCTCCCTCATGTATTCTAAAAGCGTGGCGCTCTACAGCTCTCCTTGTTGTAAAACACACCACTGCTCTTGTCTAGCTCTTTTGATCTCCTCTAAAGGACCCTCATAATGCACACACCTCTTCATCTGCTGCATTCTTGATCTCTGCATGCACAGATGGACCCTGGGGTGGCCTCAAGTCTCTGCCCTTTCGCCTTCAGCCGTTACAAGCGCCCTCTTGGCTGGTCTTCTGTGGCCTCCAGGTGGTCAAGAAGCAAACCTTGTTGCATGAACAGCAGATACAGAAAACCCCGAGATGATTAATTTCCTTAAGAGTCCTGCTACTTCCCTCCTGCTCATATACAGTGATCTCTAGCTACAAGGCCTATAAGAGCCCCCTTACTCTTTGGCTCTTATTCCTGTGGATAAATGTCTGCCAATCAATATTTAATCAGCTGACTTTGACATTAAGCAGATTTTAAGAAATCCTTTTGGCTGCTTTCCAATTTAATATTTCAGTAAAATACAGTTATCTTGTACTTTTTTTGCTAGCATCATCAGCATGTTCTCTAGTATTGTGATCTGGGTTTGAGTCGTGTTCGGGCTGTTGGTTTGGTATCAATATCGTTTTGAAGTTGTTTTTTTGCAGCATTGTGTTGGGGACATCCGGTCAATGTTGTCCTCATGTCATTTCATCGGAGTGATTTTGATATTCAAAAACAACCAAATTACGGCCAAGTAGCTCAAACGGTTAAGGCTATGGGTTACTGATCGGAAGGTCAGGGGTTCAAGCCCCAGCACAGCCAAGTTGCCTTGAGCCGGTAGTGCTAAGCTACTGTATTGAGCAGGGGCCTTAACCCTGTCTGGACGCTGTATCTGGACTTTCGGCTGATCCCATCAACTTGGCACAGGTTTTACACCTAATGCCCTTCTTGACAAAAACCCTCCCATTTCATCCAGGCTTGGGACCCGCACTTCATTCAGTGGCTGCGGTTTGGGCATTGGGTGGGAATCGAACCCGGGCCTTCCATTGTGTGGGAATCGAATGCCCAATGCCACCAACATTTTTGACCAAAAAGAAAACAAAACCTGTCCTCATTGCACAGTGAAATCCCCAGTGTTGATTTAACACTTTGAGACAGTCTAACCAGTCCTTTTATAAAGACTGTTATCACTTCAACACCTGGGTGCTGATTTAACACTGGGGATTTTGCTACGGTCCGTTTGGTGCTTCTGTGTTCTTTTCCTTCATTAACCTGGAATCTGAAAGTCTATATTGGAAATTTTAAAATAAAGTAATTAACAAGTAAGTTTTAAGCTAGAACAGGTAAAAATGTGAGACACTGGATTTCATGTCCTCCAGATGTTGAACATTACACATGTGCTAGGAATACATGTGGCTCCTACTGTATATACAACTTAATGCACTGTCATTAAAAAGTATATCTGTTGCAGAGAGAAGAATCTTTCAGAGGTACAGTAAACCCTGCAGAGAAACCAAAAGATCATGCTGTCAGTGGTGGTCATTGTGTTTGCCAGGCTGTTAAGGCTCACAGAAACTGGCCAAGAATAGAAAAGCGTCGTCTAGTCATTTTTTCCTTCCCCCTGTAGCCCCTGACTATTGTTGTTAGCTGACTTGATTGGAACCCGGTGTGGTCTTCTGGTTATGTAGCTGATCTGCTTTAACATTCTGTGCATTGTGCTTCCTGAGATCCTTTTCCACTCCTCACTGTTGTAAGGAGTGCTTATTTAATTAACTGCAAGTTTAATCCAGTCTTGATATTCCCCTGTGACCTGTTCTCTGTGTACCGTTCTGTTTAAATTCTGTGTTTGAAAACTCACTGTCAAAGTCATTATACACCTTCTGTTGTATGACGTGAACATTAACAGAAGATTTCGACCTGCTACATGATTGATTGATTGATTGATTGGATTAGGAAGTGTAGAAGTGTTTGGTTGAGTGTATTGTACGATGCAAAAGTCTTGCACTCCCCCACATGCTACTGTACGTCTAATACTAACCACGAACACATCCAACTCTAAAGTATAAAAGTGAATTAAGTATCTCTAGCTCTTTAGAGATATAGCGTTTGTTGACACGACTTGAAATGGAAAGCGCTGCTAATTAATTGTTTAGTTGTGTCACAGTTTTAAAGCTCAACGAAGAAACTTTATTTCTATTCCAGGAGCTCATGTGGTGGTGATGCGTTGGCTGCTAATTATTTCTCCTACACTGAGCACACAGAGTGACGGCAGTCATGTCACGAAGATCCCCAGCTATACAATACTAACTACGGCAGGAAAAACGTGCACTAGTTTAACGTGACACTCAATGCATGTATATGTTAATAAACAGTCCTGTGCACATCCTTTTAATGTAGTCTTAATAAATAGTTATCCTTGCTTGCTCAAGGTCTTTTTTTGGCTCTCATTTTAAGTCCAGTTCCTACAGTATAGCTGACTAGTTACGAAGGAATGTTGTTTGTTTAGCCACACAGTGACTTCAAGCATTAAAAAAAACATCTAACTTAAGGCATGATCCCGTGATCAGACTGGTGATATTAATATACTGGTGATGCTGAATGCTGAGTGGTTGGAACAGATGAGAGGGGAAATGAGGTCGCTGCTGAGGTTGTTACACACTTTTAAACTTTTTAATTTGTATCTTTGTGCACTTTGCAGCCTGTCACAGAAAAAAAAACAAAAAAACATTTGTTCCAATTTCTTTAATTTAATCCACATCATTTAATTTGATCTAATGTGAAGAAATGAGTGGTGGCTCAATACTTTCGCAAAGTATCGTATAGCTGGATTTTATTGAATAATCTAGTACAGTATTGATATGTGTAATATATTATTATATTATATATTGTATTGATATATTATTATTATTATTTATTTTGAATGAAAGATGAGCATCACAGCAGATTGAGGCCTACTATAGAGTCTACTGTTATATACGCAACAGTCCTCATACGAGGATCATAGGATCTATAGGAATGATCTATAGGAAATGAAATTGTGAGAAAATGTCACGCCCTCATATTGTTAAGGTGATGTCCTTTGTCAGTAGGTTAAGGTCTTGGTGATGTGTGTAAATCGAAACGGAAGCGAGAGCTCCGAATTAATCCATCCATCACACTGAGATGGATTTTTCACAGATTTAAGGTGTGATGTCGAGCGTTTTGCCTTTACATCACATCTGTTTTCTTGAACAGGGCTCATGTTATGAACAGCGTGTGTGAGCATGAACGGCCATCATCGGGTTTAGGAGTACAGTAATGCACAGGTCTGCTTCCGCTGCTCATGTAACTGTTGAGAAACTCAGCCAAAGTTCACTAATTGGTCGTCTGCATTTGTTTTCCACCCCCGGGGTGGAATAGGGAATGACAGGGAGGAGAGACGAGAGGCCTGTCATCTACATTCATCACCTTTCACAGGGACAGATTGAGAGTGGGGATGTTTGTGAGCGAGGGTAGGTGTTAGCTAGGAGATGGGTTTCATACGATGCTCAAGGAGGAAAACCAGCCAGAGATTTATACTTTTCCCCAGAATGAATCCTTCAATAAAATTTTGATGCGTCTATGTGGGTGTGTTCGGGTTTAGACCATGATTAATCACTGTATGAGTATTGTAATGAGCACCAGGCTCTGACAAGTTAATGAATAATAGAATAGTCTGTAAGATAAATCCAGTAAATGATGTACATATTCATCAGCAGCCAGTGTTCTCATGTGGCCATCATTGTCGGAGTTTAAACCGCTGTCTTTATGAACGATGGCTTAGATGTGCTTTTTTTTTTTCCTTCTCGTTTTTTTCCGTGATGTTTGCTTTTACAACACAAAATGCTTGATTTCCATGGGAATGTTAACTAAATGGACATATTTAATAGAGAATGGTTATGACTTTGATTTTGCCCGAGGCGGCAACTTAATATCTTCACACTGCTCTTGCATGCCTGCATTTAGTCAATCATTCACTTTGATATGCCTGCCTATTTTTTTTTTTTTTTTTAAAGATCTGAAACATAAAATTAGACATCTAATTATCCCAGCAGGGGTCTGACACATTAAATACACAAATAAATGATAAAATGCCTTGCTGATTTTTTCTTCTGTTTTTCTACAGATGCACTGTGTAATTAAAAAAACTAATAAAAAAGTCTTCCTTGCTGGTTTGGACTGAACGCTATGATTATGTCTGTGTATTTTTTTTTTCCCCTTCAAATGGATGCAAAGCTTTGTGTAAAATTCAATGTAGATGTGGGCAGCCTGATGCACGTACTGACACCAGATACTAATTAACATAAAAAATAAAAAAAAAGTTTTGCTTGGTTCCCCGCCTTCCTCTTACCCTTGCCTGTGCTAGAACTGCCCCTGCATCATTTATAACCGGCTCATGCATAATTCACGCCGAGGTTGTAGCCTGCCCATTTCTGTACATTTATCAAACTCGTGTGTGTACTTGTGTGGGACGCAGCTGTTTGCTGCTCCGTGATGGGACTCATCTGTCTACGCTTGGACCCGCCGCAGCACCCTGACTTTCAACTTGCAGGAGGTCTATACTTGTCCGTATCGAAAAATGTTTCGTTTCATCATGAACGATGGATGAGAGTCAGACTTCCTCCTCAATCTGGAGATGAGCAACAGTAGAGCGGCGTACACAGCATAAAGAGGATGAGACAGATGGCTGTTTATTCTTTCTGGTTGTTTTCTTCACCATATGTGAGGTTTATAAAGCTTTCTATACAGCAGAGCTCATGTCAGTTACAAAGTTATCACTTTACCAGATTTTTTGACGTTTTAAAGGTAATCCCTAATTACCTTTAAGGTTATTCTTTCATATTATTTGTACCTTCGGTAATCATGAGTCGTCCCAGTACTCTCTGCTCATAGTGAACATCCTTTAAACACACCATACTGTTTTCGTTCTTCATACTGTATGTTATTATTAATAATCTGACCATCTAATGTCACTTAGTCTTTAATGGTTTCACTTTTTTGTTCGTCATTGTTAGTTTCTAACACCCTGATCTAACTACATTTAGGTGATCTGTGATGAATGAAGCTCACCAGCTAACAATAGCCATAGATCTTCTCCCAGTCTGACAGGTGTCTAATTTTGACATAGTGCCATGAGTGTATAGCCATTACCCATTCCTGAGTAACTGAGCCACATCTCTGCAAGCTGTTGTTGGAAAGTTGTCAGTCATGTTGGTGCCATCGTCCTTGAAACACGACGAACTGTGTGCAAGATCAGTGAAAGCAAAAAGTCAGGGGTTTGAATTGGAAAATATACCCACTATATAGACACTAGCCACTTCATTAGGTACACATTGCCAGTCCTGGGTTGGTCCCATTTTGCCTTCATTCTTCATGGCATAGATTCAAGTTCCTGGAAAACTTTCTTAGAGATTTTGGTTCATACTGACATGGCAGCATCATGCAGTTCCTATGGACATCCAATTTGAGATGGTTTTAGCTTTGTGACATGGTGTGTTTGTTACTCTGGGGTCATAAAGCGATGGACACGGTCAGCAACAATACTCAAGTAGGCTGTGGCATTTAAACGATGCTCACTTAGTACTACAGCATGGAAAAGGTGTGCCAAGAGAGCGCACCACCATTACAGCAGCCTGAAGGCAGGATGGATCCATGCTTTCATGTTGTTTTTGCCAGATTCTGACCCTACCATCCAGATGTTGCAACAGAAATCAAGACTCATCAGACCAGCCAATCTGTAGCCTGTTCTTATTTGACAGGAGTGATACCCGGTGTGGCCTTCTGCTGCTGTAGCCCATTAAGGTTTGGCGTGTTGTGCATTCAGAGATGCTCTTTGCCATACCTCAGGTTGTAATGAGATTATTTGAGAATTATTTTGAGCCAGTCTGGCTATTCTCCTCTGACCTCAGGGCATTTTTACCCAGAGAACTGCCCCTAACTAGATATTTATCAGACTGTTCTCTGTAAACCCTAGATATGGTTGTGTGTGAAAATCCCAGTAGATCAGAAAATATTCACACCAGCTCGTCTGACACTAACAACCATGCCATGTTCAAAGTCACTGAAATCACCTTTCTTCCCCATTCTGGTGCTCGGTTTTGAGCTTTACTCGATGCCTACAGTATATCTCCATCTCTTACACACAAGCCTTGGTAATTTAGATGAGACCAGAAGTCTGATAAATTCCCAGTATACCATTGGTCCGTCTGAACCGATAAACAATTGATGAGAGTGTGACGCTCTGAATCACCGTTTATAAGGTGTTGGGGTGATGTGCTTGGCAGCTCTTTGAACCCTGCGGTTGTTGGAGACGAATGGTTTTTAATGAGCTGTATGAAGTTAGTAGGTGATGATGGAGAGTGTCTTTCAAACCACCTGAGGCCTTTTGCGTTAGAAATGTCTCTCGTCTTTTTCTGCCTGAGTCAGACCCTGTCCAAGTTGAGTTAAAGGAAGTGAAAAGCATGAACTTAATACATTTGAAAAAGGACCTACTGCCTTCTTGTTGAGGAAGAAAAGACATCATCATATACTTATTTGTTTCCTTTTCTCTGTGTCGATGCACTTAACAAGTTGTCAATCTCGCAGTACGTTATTAGATTCCACTTTCGAACCTTTAGATTTCTGAATAACTAAAAGCATGGAATTTGGTAAGCTTGAAAATTGTGCATAGATGTAAAGCAAAAATAGATAAATAAATAAAAGATTTTCTCAGCAGAAGGACCGATCACACATTCATGATGATCTTATGTGAGTAATAAGAAAAATGCTACAATTAGCATCTTTTGATCAATACTGGAGTTTTTGCCTGTTCATGTATTTCCTGTTCTATAGAATGCATTTATTAAACCTGCACGTGAATCAGTGACACACACTTCTTCTGATATAAACAAATCAATCTTCACCGTTTTCATTCATCCGCCCATGCGCTTTGTGTTGGGGCGGATTATTATTCGGGACGCTCTCATGTGCTGCAGGTGTTCCAGACATGATGAAGTTGACTTCTATTCCCTCTTCCCCCTGTTTGTGCAATAGAGCCCTCAGCCTTGTAGGCTTTGATGAATTCTGATCCTGTTGTGTTTGTGCCATTAAGGACGACATCAGACTTTAATCACAGACGACAGCCGAGTGTCTGCCCCGCACGCGTTTCCCTTCCCCGGCACTAAATCAGTCAAATATGCACCTGGCCTCCAGAGACGAGACGAGTTAACTGTACGTTGATGAGGCTTTTGGAAAGCTAGGTGC
>JAQMYL010000004.1:9686992-9733599 GCA_030014365.1 Clarias pachynema | reverse complement strand
ATATATATATATATATATATATATATATATATATATATATATATATATATATACACACTGTATACCTAAAACTGCTTTTATACTGTGGGTCTTAAGATTGTTCGGTGTCATACTATACAATGAATATCCAAAAATGGTAGACATGCAAATAAAGAAAATCACTGCGTCATCAGTCAGCAGGATCCAGGCTCCTGTCCAGAATAGGTTTTTATTAAGTTAATAATGCTGTTTTCCTGTCATTAGCATTTCCTTTATGTTTTGGCATTGCCACTAGGTTTAATGCCACCGGTTGGCTATAAGACCTTTGTGATTGATTGTATTCTGTCGCAGTAGCACTCAATCGGTTGCCAAGCGAGGCAGCTAATGACCATGCAGCTCTTTTACCATGTGCAATTTTTATCTGCCACAATAACAAAATCATACATTGTGAAGTCAACTCAACCTTATGGTTCTCAACAGGTCTCTTTATATTGTGTTCTGGCTAAAACTTTCTCAATTTAAACTGCTTTACAAACATTTCTACTAGACATATAATGTGCATTCACATGGACCCTGATATTCCACTAATAATTGGAATAGCAGCCGACTATTAATAAATCGCATCATGTACAGTAAACGCCGCAATCGGAACGTTCTGACCCGATCCGACCTGAATTTTGAATCAGAATGATGGTGCTTGTGGTGTAAACCTACTGTATGATAACCCGCTCAGTATTTAAATATTAGACATATAAAAACCTGATCGTTTCTGTCTCGTTAAGATTAATATGTTCCTTATGTGCTTGTCAGGACGATTAAAGAAAATAAGCATACTGTGTAAACATACTGTATCTAGTCAGGTTTTGACCTCCAGACCCAGATCTGGAGGATCTGCTGAGCTACACAGGAACTCTTAATAAAGCAGAAATGTCCCAAATCCCTCAAAATAATCTCCGAACATCCCTTCTCTACAGTATGTCTCTATTCTTACTGCTATTGTTTCTTGATCCTAAGACCTCGCATTTGTTGTTGCAAGGAAAGGGAGCTAAAATAAGCATTGTTATCACTGTTTACTATAATACTTGAACAGCGCAGGGAAATCCACTCGCCAAAGCAAATGATCAGTAACAGACGCGAAGCACATGCTGGAGAAATCCATCGTTAGTTCATAGCAGCACTAAACCACACAACAGGTGTTATTTCAACTAAATAGTAAATGTAATCTTACCAGGCATTTGAGCAATTTCTTTGCTCTGGATTGATTTTGATTAAAGGCCCGTCTTTGTGTTCTTGAACCAGGTACTTAACCCCACCTGAATTATGAGCAGGTGTGCATGCGCCCCCTATCCCCCCCTTCCCCCCCTCCCCCGGATTTGTCTAACGAAGTCTGTTATCCTGTTTAAAGTTACTATAACCCCTTTGCAGTAGGTTTCTAATTATACACAAACTCTGCAGGATCGTGGTGCATTTTTAATTAGAGGTGATTAATTAAAATGCTGCATAAAAAGTCGGAACGGCAGAATGTGGCTCTTCGTTTCATTTTAATTATGATTGTAGTTGGTAATTATTCATGTTGCCGTTTGTTCAGATCTTTGTGCGTGTGCTGCGGTAGACTCTTAATTCTGACAGAACAGGACAAAGAACGCAGAATTAGAGAGAGAGAGAGAGAGCGCAGGTGGTCTAGGAATATAGCTTATAGCTGCTATAAGAGATAACTATGATGTCCACAATCTTAATAGTAATTGATGCTTCTAGTAATAAAAAAAAAAAAAACATTGTAAGCAAATTCCTGTAGTGTAAAAGCAGCAAATACCTCAGAATAAACGACTACGGGTTTATACAGCATGAATTCATTGTAGTACTTGTATTTCTATTCACGCTCGTACTTGTTTAAAGGGATTTACGAGCCAAGGCCCTAGCGTTTTTTTTTCTTCTTTTTCTTCCCCTTCCTGAATTAACTGAACAACATCTACAAGTTCTGTGCTATTTAAAAGCTCCCGTTTCTGCCGTTTCTGCTTTTCTCTAGTGCTGAATAACTTTCTCTCATTAAAAGTGACCTAACAGACTCAGAGTGTAGCAGGAGAGGAATAAAAAAAAAAATTGATAGCCGTACCAGAGGAAGATTCCTTTGTCTCAGTTGAAGAAGTGAACAGTCGTTACTGTAGAATAATAATGAAGCCAGCATTATCAGCGTGTTGGTTGATTTATTTACTTATTTTTTTTATTAATTAATTAATTAATTTAGATACAGATAATACAGATAATTCAGATAATTTTCAGATACAGCACGAGGAGCGGAGAGCATATCATTTAGACAGGAGTGAATAGGGAGATGTCTGGTGTGAGACAGCAACAATCTGCTTGAGGTTGTGGATTTTCTCGTGTAAATCTACTCGACAAAGCCAATGTATTAATTCTCTATCCTCCTCCCAGCTGAGGTTTTCCCATTGAGTGCGTCTTTGATTTTTTTTTTTTTTTGGAGGCGACGGACAACACTAGATCTTTAATAGGTTGTACTCGATGTTGAGTACTCCGAGCACATCCATACTGGCATCTTACACCCTGCGACAGTTTAATGACCGTAAATCGAGAAAGGAGGCAAATTAACAGAGCACTTATGGCCTGGATAGTAAATGTCTATGTGGATGAATCATGATGCTTTTTTTCATTTTTGGCTACTGTCAAAATAGTGTGGAAGATCTGAATGCAAATAGTAGAAAAACAAAGGATATACAGTATGTCTGACCAACGGATCAGTGGTATCCATCATCACAGAGGCTCTTCCCTGCCAAGCGATAATTTGTTCATTTCTGACGAGTCAAATTCACAATAATGGCCATTACCACTGTTTGTGTCTTGCTACCTGAAACACACACATGATAAATTTATTCTTCGCTTTGATCATCTGTCATCATCTGCACCTGTTTCTCACTGGTCCACGCCTTAAGTTAGATGGGTTTTTTAATGCATGAATGATACATAGGTCACTGTGCTAAAAGGACACCTGGAGAACTATTCCTCAATACTACATTAATAATGCAAGGCGGCTCTTTGGAAGCAAAATATAAAGAAATGAGGGGGGTTTAAGAATTTTGCTCAGTACTGTATGTTAATATATGCATGCGTTGATATTCAGTAAAAAAAAAAAAAAGTGCATATACAATACAGTAATGTAGGACAATGCATTTAATTCCTCATTTAGACGTACATTTTTGTGGTGTCTTTTTTTTCTTCTTTTTTTCTTTTTCCTGGCATCGTATTGTATGTCTCCGGTGCTTCGTGGCATGACTGCTGTCACTTTGTGTGCTCAGTGTAGGAGAAATAATTAGCAGCTAACGCATCAGCAGCACATGAGCTCCTGGAATAAAAATAAAACATGTCTTTGTTGAGCTGTAAAATTGTGACACGACTGAACAATTGATTCCCAGCGCTTTGAAATTTATTTATTTTTTTGTCATGTCGACTAATGCTACGTCGATGGTTCTAAAGAGCTAGATTGACTTTTATACGTTGGGGAAATGAGCAGATTTGGTTGCGTTTCAGCCTTCAGGCTGGTCCGAGGTCCTTCAGCTGCTCTGATTCAGTGTTCAGCCTAAATGACACATCGTGCAGCACTAACATTTCTACACGGTTAGTATTGGACGTATAGTAGCCCCAGCGTACAGTACTGTAGGTGCGTAAGACTATTTCCCCACGGTATACTGCAACAAGGAGACGGCTGCCGTGGACTGAAGGGAAGATTAATTGCTTCGGGTTTTTTTTTTTTACACTGCCCTGACTCTAGATCAGTCAGCCTCTGGCCGAGCAGGAAGAGGTGCATTGCGGAGATGGAAAGTAGCTGACTACGTTCACTACAGAGGTGATCTGGCAGTCTGGGACTCAGGGTTTTGCTTAATGTATGAATCAGCTGGAGCTCCTGTCGTGCCGTCACTGTTTCACTGCAGTACTGCACATGGGCACATAAAAGCACAGTTTTTATAATTAGGGACCCCTTGCTGAGTCTTGGTATGGTGCTGGCCCTGAGCCCATGTAAACTGAAACCTTGGATATGGATCAGCTTTTCAGGCTAGATCGGCTAGCTGTTGATTTTATGATTTATTTATTTTTTTCCGTTATTCACAAAGGCTTGTACAGTATGCAGGAAGCTGTTTTTCATCAAAGGAACATCTAACAACATCTAAAAAAACACACACACACAATGATTTACTGGGGTTTATTAATACACAAACTGCTGTGCGTTTTATTGGCTTTAGTTAAGGTTCAGGTTTAATGTGGGACGACTGAGAGAGATGCTACTGTAGTTCCTGTTCTCACTACCTTTTACTTCTACCACATTTAGCAGACGTCTTTATCCAGAGCGACTTACATTTTTAATCCTATAATAGATCTGAGCAGTTGAGCCTTGCTCAGGGGCCCAACAATGGCAACTTGACGGTGCTGGGGTTTGAACCTGGGACCTTCCCAGCAGTATTCCATGCCTTAACCACTGAGGTGCCAATGCACCGTAATTACTAATGTCATAGGTGTGATAAACAGCTGTTCCCTCACCAGTGTCTCTTTCTCAGAATCTGCTAAGCACAATGATTGATTTATTCTGGTTGGACTGTTCCAGTTATTAGTGGGGAATATTGGGGTCCATTTAAATGCTCCTACTGATGTTATATTAAAAAAAAAAAAAACATTATAACTGGTGCAGTAATATAAATCTATTGTTTATGTTACAGCCAAAACTACAGTCTGAGCTTTTAGTTAATTAGGAACAGTTTGAGTCAGGCCATATCACTACCTCCATTTCTTCATTCTTTTTCTTTAACAGCACGCCATGCATTGTCTCATTCGCTAAACACCAGACAAAATCCACCGCCTGACCAAAAAACAAGTCGCACACTAAGAACTCATTGTCACATTTAGCTTTGATTACATCATACAGTGATGTATTTGATTACATCGTACAGTGACATACCAGTCCATGTGTGAAAAATGAACTTTTTTTCCCATTGCTCCAAAGAACCAATCTTTATTCTCCCTAGCAAACTGAATCCTTTTTTTTTTTTTATGATTAGTCGCACTGACAAGTGGTTTTCTTATGGACACACAACTGTTTAGCCCCAATCCTATGAGGTCCTACTGTATCACACTGTGTGTATGAAAATGCTCTTACGTTTACTATTGACATTTTTTACCATTGATTTGATTTTTTCAAAACCATGCAACATAATCAAGTGTTTAAGTTATTTTCTTTCATTAGATTTTTCTGGTCGCATTTCTTCCCCAAAGACGCCGCAAAGTTCAGCACAAGCCCTAGAGGTTTTCATGCCGTGTTGAGTAACTTTAAATCTCCTTAGTTGTTACCTTTACTTGATGCAGCCCAATAATTTGACCCTACTGAAATTGTGTCCGTTTTTTTGGACAGGCAGTGTAAATACAATATAAACTGGGCAAATATGATCAATATGCATTATTACATTGTGTTTAAACCATATTAAGTGAAAAAGACCGTATCCAGGCAATGCATCCGTCAGCCAGAGATGTTCTGTTTGGCCAGTGGCAGAAACACAATACTCAACTGTTCAAGTGCTTGCTTGTTTTCTCAGCCACATACTTGAGTTGTCAAAATGATCAGAGAGCACTTGGCTAATGAACACCGAGCGCAGCATGTTAGAAAGCACATGTTTCTCCTGGCTTGGCAACAGGAGTGTATAGGGGGTCGGCTCGGTAATTAAAATGGTGTCGGTATCGATGCCTGCTTGCAACACATTACTTCAGCTACTAAGCTTTCACACTCCTCTGCCATATGCACTGTTTATGAACAGTGTCAATCATGACATGGATTTGGCACATAGCTTTCAAATTATCATCTGATTACAGCTACACTGCAAATGTTGTTCCACATCCACATCTCGTGCATTGTGTATCTTGCAGAACACTCGCTTTAAATAGCTTGGATTTTTTTTTCCTTGGTTGGGGAATGCCAAACATCAGTAGCAAAGGAAGTAGGACAAATTACGTCGGTTGTTTCTGCACCCCAGTCCACGATGACTAACGTCATACCGTCTCTCAGACACTGTGATGCCGTCTCAGATGTGCTGAGAAGATAATAATAGCGGACCGAGTGCTAGGTGTGAAAGTTCATATCTCTCTGCTGATGGTATTACAGTCAGCAAGATGGAGACTAATTGCTGATCTGTACCACTGAAGCTAATTACCTTTGCATACATACTCACACACACAGAACAACCCCAGTCTCGTTATTGTTATTCACCACTGACCGCAGACGAACACGCTGACTCAACCCGAGACGTCCAGCCAGTGCCCTGAGGCTGCATGGATTTGCAGAAAGTACAACTAATTGCTCGTTCTCTATTCTCAGAAGGAACACAGTCATCATGTTGTGTAACACCTGGTCGGTGGGATGGAGACTCTTCTGAGTCAAAGACAGCTTTTTGGATTTCGTCCAGTTCTGCAGCATTGAGAATGTTCCTGCAGGATTTTGAGAATGGGAGATAATTCTTTAGCACAAATCTTATCGAAAAGATAATGTCCTGGAACTGAGTATGAGACCTCATCCTGCATCATACAGTATAATGCAGAACATAGGTTACTTGTGCAGTACTTCCATCTAAATAGCAGTGAAGTGTCGTGAAGCCATGCGCTCTGGAGCCTCAGATCTCTGATGTCTTCCTCTCTGTTTAGTTTACCCTCCTATTTATTTAACTGCATCTTCTCAGCTTTATGCTCATTTTTTATTATTTGCAAGAATACGCTGTTTTGTGCTTTCATTTGACTTGCTCGTCTATCGGGCATAAAAGGCTACGGATCAGGAACGTTACTGTAGTTTATATTACATCACTTTGGAACCCTCGATAGCTTTGATGCATTCCATTAATTTTTGAGCATGCTAAAAAAAAAAAAAAAAGTGAGGCTGAGCTTTGGCTGTTTATGACTCACATGCCTCACTCACATATCTATATCTATCTATCTATATATATACTATATATATAGCGCAAGAGAAAGAAAAACACACACACACACACGCACACGGATGTTGATTATACCAGTAAGAGACGAGCACTAAGACCCAGCAGGGGAGATGATTACCCGCAGCGCAAGAGAGAGAAAAACCGTTGGCTCAGTTGTGATCACGTGACACTCAGCGTCAAAACAAGAAGCGCATGCGTGATACATGATACTTGGTGCTCGTAAACCAAGACGATGCTCGTTTTTCAAGTCAAAATTTAATAAAAATCTTTGCTCGTCTTGCGGAACACTCGCGTTACTCGTAATCCGACAGTATAAACGCACAGTATATATATATAAATATATTTGGTTAAATATATTTGGTTAATATTCTAGTAAAATTTGATTAAAAATAAGCTTAGTAGTCCTATATTTGGTTTATTGTAATCTTATTTTAAGAAAGTGTAGATGAAGGTTACAATATTCATGATATTTTCACTCGATAAGATATTTTTGCGGTGAACTTATTTTGTGAACTGTAAATATAACTATGTGGATAAAAGGTTCTGTAATAAATACAGGTTATTGGTAAATTGCTTTGTTATAAGATGAAGAAAACACTGATATGATTTGCTGATATGGGAACGTTATTGTTACTTTCCTTTGACAGCATTGTGTTTTATTTCTCAGTTTGTGCCACATAATAAAAACTGAATCCATTTGCCATCATGTTATACAAAGAAAGTTTCGTGCCGGGTTTAGTGAGTCACACAGTTAATCCATGTTGCGACTGAAAACTACTCTAACTGACCTGGATGCATTAGGATAAAATAACATGGAATGTAAAAACAACATTTTTATGAATGAATTCAGTGTTATTTTCATGCCCTTGTTCCATTCCAATTTTCATGCCATGTAAATTGGTGCCTCATGACTCATGTTTGAATGATGTTATCTTTTGACCCACATGCCAGGATAAGGTTGTTGGATTGGTACGCTTCAAAATTCCTTCTTCTGGAATTTTACCCTCAGGTCACAGTTTGGCTACAGTGTCCATGACGTGACCCCTTTAATAGACCTGGAAAGTGTTTATTTATTTATTTTTATTTTTATTTATTATTATCATTTTTTAAAGGAGGTAATAAATGAACATGCACATCATACACAAGCGTAGGTACTTTATGGTATTTACTTTGGTTACTCAACAGGAGCTGATGCTCAAAATGACAGAAGTAAAAGAACTTGCTGACGATTCAGGATGGGCTGCAGTGGATGCATTTAAACCACCATAACGAACGTTCTGGCTCAAGAACAGCTTCTTAATTGGGAGTTTACTGTACCAGCATTTTGATAGCTCTCTCTAAACTGAACCTGTGGTGATGCTGATGATGAAATAATGCACGATGTGAATGCAGACTAGGCGAATTCACCGAAGATTCTCTTTGCCTAAGTGGCCAGATACAAGAGGTAAATGTTGATCGTTTTTTTTATTTGTATTGTTATTTATTTAACTGACTATTACAGTTACAGAGGGAAGTGAAATGATTCAGGGTTATAGCCTGCATGTAAACGTGGCCAGTTGAGGAAATGGTGTGAAATGTATTTTTAAATCATTCATCACAAGCAAACAGCTGTGTGTTCAACTGGTCGGGTATAGAGACAGTTTTGCATAGGAATGTGCTGGAGTACATTTTAATCTTTCATCAACTTCTAAAGCATTCGGACTCAACCGTGCAGAGATTCAGAACTGACTCTTTGATTAAAACCGCATGGTTTTGCTTTATGCACCAACACTGCTCTTAAGGTTCAGGCCTTTGCCATGGAAACATAAGTGCTGCCTGGCGTGTTGGCCTGCAACACCACACACACACACACACACACACACACACACACACACACACACACACACACACACAGTATAAATATAATGGAGGTCCCATTCAAATGTCAGACACAGCACAGAAAAGAACGCTGAAATCCGAACTTGCCAGCATATCTCTGTATTTAACTCCTTTGATCAAACTTTAATAAGGAACTCTATAATTTATCGCTCAAATGTGATGACTGATCTGACTCAGAACTGTGAATTTTAACCAGCCGTTTCAAACCGTTTCAGTAGAAGGATATTATTGTCTGTTGGAGTTGTTTGGTTGGATTTTTAGTCTGGGTCAGGACGTAACCTGAAGAAACATATTTCTTCCATAGTTTTGGTAACATGTTTATTTTATTAAAGAGGAGAAGCAGACAGCAGGAGTGTGTTCAATAAAAGGAACAAGAGCAGCATTTGGTATGATGACCCTTTGCATCTCAAATCTCTCATGTATTTCTCTTTACACAGTTTGATCAAAACTTTGGCTGATGTGTATTTTTAAGCGTCTTAGAGAATCTTGGAGAAGTTGATCTGGAGATTATTAGTTATGCTTGGTGATGCTGAGAAGTGGTCTGATGTAGAATATGTGGATATATCTTTATTAATATACCTTTCTTTTTTGGTAATAACTTCATATGCAACATACAAACAATGCCAGTCATTTTCAAATAAAACATCAAATAAAACATTTAAGACCAAGTTTTGAATAAAAAAAATAAAAAAAGGCCCTAATACATTTGCATAGTACTGTAGTCTCTAATATTCTCTAATTTCTTTATATTAAATGATGTAGATTGAATCAAAGAAATAAGAACCAATATTTTACTCTGAAAGGCTGCATAGTGCCTAAGGATACAATTAAAAAATTGAGGATGTTTATGTAACAACCTCAGCAGCGACCTCATTTCCCCTCTCATCTGTTCCAACCACTCAGCATCAGCATCACCAGTATACTAATCACCAGCCTGATCATCTGTCATCATCTGCACCTGTTTCTCACTGGTTCATGCCTTTAGTTAAGATAAGATGATTTTTTTTTTAATGCTTGATAGGTCACTGTGTGGCTTAACAAAACACATTTTTCTGAAACGGGTCAGGTACAGGGACTGGACTGGAAATGAGAGTCTAAAAAAGTCCTTCAGGAAGCCTGGGGAACTACGCCTTGAAAGTACATTGAAAATACAAGAAAGTCTGGCTCTTTCAAAGCAATATATGGAGAAATTGACATTTTAAAAAAAATATTCAGCTCTTCTGACACCAACCACCATGTCATGGTGTCACAGAGATGACACTTTTCACCATTCGGTATATGTAAGAAGCTCTTGACCCGTTATTGCATGATTTCCTGCGTCACAGTGTTGCTGCCACATGGTTTTCTATCTAGAAAACTGCATGAATGAGCAAATAATCAGTGGATGTATTTTACTCTGGAATTCGTCCTTTTGCTGTATTTAAAAAAAAAAATAAAAAAATGATGCTAGAACTGCCCAAGTTACACGTTTCAGTATTGCAACGTCTATTAAATGTAGAAGCACTTTCACCAGCATTCTCTTCATTTCTTTATCGATTGCTTTACCAGCCTCCCTTTTCTTCATAGCATTCGGTTCCTGATTGTCACACAGGACCCCAGGCCTTAGCCTTCACTCCTCGGCCCTGCTCCGCGTCTCCTTTGTTCATCCTTTTGAGTGCGCGACTCCCCTGAGGAGGCCCTGGCTTCTAAATCGATTCATGCCGAAGCCATTCCTCTGTCTGTTATCTCCGAACGACTGTCGGAGGGATCTGTAATTATTTGCCGTACTGCTAGGTGAATTCGGTTCTCCGTCCTGACAAGATTGAAGGCGTGTAGATGGCATCAGCTTTGACTGATTTTTCAAAGACGAGACCGATGCTAGTCATCGATGGGACGTGGGCGCTGCCCATACACGACAAGAACACCACACTTTTAGATGATTGATTTCCCATTACAATATACCGTAGTGAAGCAGAGGCTGGCATAATGGAGTGTCTTGTGGAATAGCATGTCAAAATGTTATGATCAGGTGTACAAATTAGCTGCACGGTTCCTTCTATTTGTCTTTTTACGCTGTGGTAGAGCTGCTTTGTAAAAGAAACCATAAAACTGGGTATAAGGGGACTTTATTGTGGTCTATATGAGAATGCAGACACTCTATCACTCAGCAGTCAGATGTCCCAGGGCTGCCTCTCTATCTGATGAAATATTCAACACTTTCACTTTGCCACACACACACACACACACACACACACACACACACACACACACACACATACACTGTAACTGGTAACAGGAGAAGGCTCGTTTTGTGTGTGTGGGTTTTCCAACTTGTAGAAGAGACTCTAGAAAATAGTTTTCTAACACACAGTCACTAAACACCTCTACATTCTTCATGCATATTTAAGAGCAAATTTGCAACTGACAAACGCTCTGTTGACTAAATCTTTCACTTAATTAGCTTCCCATAATTCCCTGCTGTTCTTTATTTTATTTTTTTTAATAACTAAACTCTGTAGCCAGTGGTACAAGAAAACTAATGGGGTATACAATGTACCCACTGTGATTTTATTCGACTGCTGCTTTAATGATTACTTTCTCCAGTACCAGTTGCAGGCTCGGGCTCTGGGTTCTTTGCGTGATGGTTGGAGTGCAGAGGAACCGCTTGGCCAGCATCAGGAGCTAATGAGTCACTCCAGAAAGAAGCGGAGCAGTTAAGTCGGCTCATGCTGCCTTTTTAGCAGTTTCTTGGTTTCAGCAACGCTGAGGATGGCCTGTAGGGTTATGGAGGTCTTTAGTTGTTCACTTGGATCGTACGACTTCCAAGGGGTATTTATGCGTCAGTTTATTAGTTCTGTATTTTTGTCCCTCGCTCTATATGGTTTCATATCGTTACTGTCATTTCGAACCATATAGGCACATATGGATGGAGTGCTTCGTTTTTCCCACCCACAAAACCCTCCGCATGTATACCATGCTGACATTTCAGCTACATCCGCATTACAAGCCACATTGTTCAGTTGTTCAGTTCCAGTTTTTTTTAATTGTCACATCAGCTCTGCTTGTCAATTACAAGTGACTTTTATCTGACTCTAGCGTAGACATATCTATCCTCGGAAACAGCACACTCAATACGTCTTGGCTTAAAAAGTCTTGGTTAAAACACATCATGAGTTTGTGCCACCACTCAAAAATAATTTTAGCAAAAAATGAGCAAGCAGTTAGTCAGCTCTATTTGCTGAAATCCAGAAGAAGGAAGAAAGACTTTTTTTTTTTTCACGTGTCCAATTCCTCCCCGTCACTAGGGGGCTCCCACATTAAGGCTCCTACTACCACTCAGTCGGGAGGGCCGAAGACGATCACGCGTTATCTCCGAACCACGTGACGCCAGCCGACCGCATCTTTTTGAACTGCTCGCTAACGCACCATTGGAGGCGGCGTAACACACGCGGAGGACAGTGCTATCCACTCCTTCCTCACAGACGCTCCTGATTAGCTGTAGATCCGTGATTGATGTAGGAGCACTAAGTACCTCTCATCCCTCCCTTCTGAGAGAGCTCGGCCAATCAGCTCTCTGTAGACCTCCGGCTGCGAGAGGTTACAGCATCACCCGGGAATTAATCTCGCGATCTCTGGATGATAGGGCGAGAACTTTACCACTGCACCACTCGGAGGCCACGAAAGAGGCATAAGGTCACATGTATTCCGATCCGCCTGTTCCCATTCAAGTCACACATCGAATATTTTTCCGATCTAAAACCACATATGACAGTGACGCAGTGGGTATGTGAACGTAACCCTGGTTGATTCTGAATACAGATCGTAACATTGTGTCACTCACTCACTCATTGTCTATACCGCTTAATCCTGTATTCAGGGTCACGGGGGCATGGAGCCTATCCCAGGGGGCTTAGGGGACGAGGCGGGGTACACCCTGGACAGGGTTCCAATCCATCACAGAGACATTGTGTTACATACCTGTAAAAAATGACTCATTAAATCATTTGTTTTTCATCATAGACTGCATAATGGGTTGAAAATGACTTGCGTTACAGTTACACAAGGACAGGTTGTACTGTAGATGTGATTGCACACTGTACAGTATATCTTGCATATCTTACACACAGGGTAATATGAGAGCGGGACAGAAGTTACAAGTGCAATTCTAAGAACAGAAAGCTAAAGAAATGTATAGATCTCCCAGGCTGCAGTTCAATGCCCCTGTAGAGAGGTGTGGAAAAGCTGAATGGCTCTGGGGACAAAAGGATTTTCTGAGTCTGTCATTCGAGCAGCTTTGCAACAGAAGTCTACCACTGAACACACTCTTCTGTGAAAAAAAAACTGTAGAGTGAGTGGCCATGATGGACAGCATTTAGTTTAAAGTCCTCCTCTCCACTACTTTCTCGAGGGAGTCCGGTTCCAAACTGACCATCGAATTACTGTAGCTCTCCTGACCACCATGTCCGAGTGGTCCATGGTTATCCAAAGCATCAGTGTTGAAACATCACAAAACTGTGCAGTGTAGAAGCAACTTTGAGTAAAACGTAGGCTGTCTGTAAACTTTACTTAACCTGTCTTATAGGCAGCGTCAGTCTAATGTGAGGAAATCACCCGAGTGACAGAAAAAGAAGAGCGGAACTGGCGAAAGAAAGACAGCTGTCTTTTCAGAACCGTCTCTTCACGACAGCGGCACCACGAGGAAAATCGATGAAGAGCTGTTTCCGTCAGTCAGGTGTCAGGGTTTTGGGAGGTTTACTACAGTATATGGTGTGTACGACTATTTTGATCCAAGAAATTCCTGTGATAATTAATCTCAGGATGTGACTTAATGGTTTTGTAGCTTGTAGACCACTTTGTCAAAATACAAATTCTACTTTTCACTGGTAGGATAAACAATTTTTGCACGGCACCACTCAGGAGCTCGGGGTAAGATATTTAAAAAACGGAAAAACACATCACGGCCTTTCTTTCCTGACCGTAAAACTGTTTCTTCACCCGTATGTACTTTTTCTAGTCTTACCGAAGATGGGTCACAGTGAATATTCTGTGCTAATCTAAGGCGCACACGTTCACTGAAACGAGCCAAAAAGTACCGGAGTGCTGACATTCATTAAATGATTCAGATTGTACCTCATTATTTTTTAAAATTCAATTGGGTAGAGAAGCAGCAAGGAATAAAAAAGAAAAAAGAAAAAAGATAATTACACTGGCTCAGGGTGAGCCATGCTTGAAAAGTTTGCGTTTAAGTTTAGCGGTGTTTACTGAAGCAGGGATTATGCACGAGCTGAACTGATAAGGTGGGAGTTGCACCTGAACCCCCAGATAATTTGAAATGGGCTTTTTCAAGACTCCATTATCACCAAGTGAGGTAGAACGTTGAGAGACATTCAATATGCATATGCAAATTTTCTGTTTACCGAGTCTGTGTTCGAGGGCCAAATCTCCCCCGAAACGTATCTGAATTTGACCTTGTGGAGGAATTTGATCGGTTGAGCTTTTATTTGAAAAACACCAAAGCCTTCCAGATGATCTTTTTATATTAAGGCTCCACCAAATGACAGTCACACCACAAAGGTAGCAGTGGGTTTATACAGTATGCACATGTGTTTAAGACTTTGTGAGGAGTAAAAAGGAGAGGATTGTGCCAAATGCATCCACAGACACAGAAAAATATATCAACAACAACAATTTTGTTTATTTATGTTTGGTTTAGTTGTGAGCATACGTTATCATCAACTACAATGAACATCATCAGTGGAAGCTCCTTACAACTATGGAGGAAATAGTAGACTGAGCTAGTTGCAACTGAGCCACTCTCAAACTCCAGCTCTTGCGAGAAGTTCCCAGTCTGCAGTGGTCAGGACAAGTGGTCCAAGCAAGGAAAACCGGTGAACCAGTGACAGGGTCATGGGTGGCCAAGGCTCATTGATGCACATGTGGAGTGAAGGTTGGCTCTTGTAGTCTGATCCAATAGAAGAGCTGTTGTAGTTCAAATCGCTGAAGAAGTTAATGCTGGTTCTGATTGAAACATCAGAACACACAGTGTATCACAGTTTGTTGTATACTGGGGCTCTATAGCTGTAGACCGGTCAACGTGCCCATTCTCACCTGTGTCCACCACACGAAGCGCCTATAACGGAGAGGAGAACATCAGAACTGGACCATGGATCAATTGAAGAACGTGGTAATGGTCTGATGAATCGTGTTTTCTTTTACATCATCATCAGGTTGTCCAGGCGAGTGTGTGTGTCACTTGGATGGCACCAGGATGCACTATGGGAAGAAGGCAATGTAATGCTTTAGGCAATGATCTGCTGGGAAACCTTGTGACTTATCCTTCGTGTGGATGCTACTTTGACACACACAGCCTACCTAAACACTGTTAGTACACCCCTTGATGGAAAGTGATGAAAGTGGCTTTCTTTCAGCAGTATAATGCATCCCGTCGCAATGCAAAAACGGTCCAAGAATGATTTGAGGAACACAACAATTTTTAAAAAGTTTAAGGTGTTTGACTTGGCCTACAGATTCTCCAGATCGCAAACCCATTGAGCATCTGTGGGATGTGGTGGAAACATAAGTCTGATGGAGGCCCCACCTCAACATACAGGACTTTTACTTTAGGTTAAATCTAGGTGTAGAATAGCAGCAGTTACTCAGCTGCAATAATAATAATAATAATGCATGTACAAGGTGATCTACTGTATTATAGTAGGAAAATAGATTTAGTCATGGTGTGGGGGTTAGAAGTATTAAAGTGCACTGACTATGATAGAGGTCAACAAGAGAATGATTTAAAAGAAAAAAAAAAGTCACACACATTGAAGCATGATGAGACATTAATCACATCTCAGTGACCTAGATGAAATATTAGCTCAATGTGCAGCTCTTGGTCAGCTGTGGTCAGGTGTGTATGAATGTGCACATTTCTGTAGAGTATTCTCACACACACACACACACACACACACACACACACACACACACACACAGAGGTAGAGAGGAAGAGCGAGGACTGTGTGTGTCTCTATTTGCTGTAACGCGACACTGCACAATATCGGGGAAATAAAAGACAGAACATTAATCTGAATTCTGCCTCAGCCTTTGAGTTAAACACTTTAATAGAACCGCTCAAAGGTTTCAGTGCGTATTACAGCTTTAATCGTTTTTAAATTAAAGACTGTTCGACTGCTCCTTTGCCTTACCTCAGGATTTTCCTTCACAGGTTTCTTATTTTCTGTGGTCTGTCATCATATTGCATGTTTTCAGTGTAAAGCCTCGTTTACCTTCGAGCTCGGACGAACCGTGCAGTTTTACTGCGGAGCTCCATAAACACACTGATCGACAGTCTTTTAAAGAGGATACAATAGCATCTACTGTACAGTATGTCCTTCAAGAGCTGTTGCTCTTATACAGTTGTGTAGCACTATACTCTCCGAGGCATGATTTGATTGCTTCTGCTTGTGGAAATGTTTTAATTGAACACAACAGCAAGAAAAGGAAATGAGATCTTATTCTACAAGATGTGTCACAACAGTATTGGTAGGAGGGTTCCTGATGATGTGTGGAGAAAATGTTTGCATAGTTAGCTGAATGATAGAAGTCTCATGTCATCGTCTGTGCCGCTTTATCCTGTACACAGATAAAGGTCATGGGGAACTTGGAGCTTATCCCAGGAGGCTTGGGGCACGAGGCGGGGTACACGCTGGATCCAAAGCGGGGGCAACGCCAATCCAAAGCAGGACCCACATACAAACACACACTTACAGTAAATGTGCGATTTGGGATTGCCAATTAGCCTAATCTAAATGTTTTTGGACTGTGGGAGGAAACCCACCAAGTACACAGACCGCGAGGTGGGACGCGAACCCAGACCCTGGAGGTGTAAGGCAACATTGCATTCCAACACTATAATCCTATTTTTGCATAAAAACAATCAAAACATTTAGAAAAGACATGTAAATAAGCCAAAATATGAAATAAATTGACATTAAACCTCACCTTAATTTATGTTTCCTCTTGGCGCCAATGCTTTAAAAACAAAACTAAAAGGAGACTTTTGCATGTTTTGGACACCTTCAGTATTGTCTTACAATGCAGAAAGAAATAATTAGGAACAACCATGGATTTAGAAGGCGTATCTTTTGACTGTTACCTTATATAAGCTTATTTTCCTAGAAACAATATACAGTATACAAAATGAATACAGTACAAAGTACAAGTTGTTATGGAACCGCTGGAACTGTACATCATACATCACACCTTAAAAATGGATGACATCTCTCCTGATATGGTTATGACACATGGTGTTTAAGTCTATAACACTTCCAACAGGACGTCTTTGCAGCTTTGGTTCTGTTTCTTGGTTCTATTTCGTTCATGCTTGCCTCCACGCTCTCAGGGCTGAGCACGACCTTTGTACTGTATGTTATTTAACAGTGTGTTTATCTAATTAAAGCAACAGCTTATGGAATAATTTCCAAAAACATACGAGTGCATGAGCTGCTTTTGCTCTGAGTAATTCAGGTTATACCGTGCAGCTCTGTCAGAGCTCTTCTCGCTCCAGAGTAATGAGAGCATTGATGCTATGTCCTGCTTTTAAGACCTGGGAGACCCGAGGAGCCGGAGTGGTCAGAACACATCTCACACACTCAGCAGGAGAGAGAAAATGGCCACTTTTAAATGCGTGCGTGTGTGTGTGTGTGTGTGTGTGTGTGTGTGTGTAGTAGTTGTAGGCTTAATAACATATTGAGAAAACATATTTTTAGCCGCTTCATTAAACAGGACCTGAAGGAACACAGTTGCTGATGAACCGGCT
Source organism: Clarias pachynema (assembly GCA_030014365.1). Taxonomy (NCBI): domain Eukaryota; kingdom Metazoa; phylum Chordata; class Actinopteri; order Siluriformes; family Clariidae; genus Clarias; species Clarias pachynema. The sequence goes on along the minus strand of JAQMYL010000004.1, from coordinate 9,715,968 downwards.
GTGTGTTGCACATTTGATTGCGAATGTGATAATCAAAATCCGCCTGCCTTTCGGCTGTTCCTTAACATTTGAAGAGCACTTTCTATTAATGCACTTATAACTCTGGGTTTATTTACATTTACAAGATATATACAGCAGTATGCACACATGCTTAGCGGCTTCTGTTAACACCACACTGCCTACAGCATCGTAAAAGTTAAAGAGGGCTTGGATGAATCCTCTTTTACCTAAAATTCATACATCCGCACAAATTAAACATGTACGTACATCAAACAAGGTTAAAAAAAAAAAAAACAATAAACATGATAAGCATGTACCCGTACAGTATGATGCCATTATTATGAAGACTCTTTTTATCTGTAACATCACATCCCGAAGTGTTTGCTGTGGTGTTGGTTAATGAATTTGTATAGACAGATGTGTCTATACAAGGATCCGGTGTTCCACTCGCTGAATGTTAACCTAAGTTTGCACTCAAATCTTCTTAAAGTCTCTTCACCGTACTGAAGTCTTCTGCGGTTTTTGAACCTTCATTCAAAACAAATTTCACCTGTTTCAGTCCTGGTTTGACCTGAACGCACCTCATACATTACATGTTTGGTTATAACAGACTCTTAATAACGCGAAAACCTACAAAACCCTTTTTTGTCATGAAAAAACATTTATAAGCACTGACACTTGAGACTTCTTCTGAATCGACATCTTATGAACAATCAGATAACAGAACTCCGCGTCGATGATGCCTTTCTGCTTTTTTAATACTGCATGGTATCAGTGTGTGCCGAACTCAACGACAGACAAATCCTGTCTCTGATTTGTACCATTTTTTTATTTCAGTCTGTAAATGTCTGATTTATTTCTTCTTCTTCTTCTTCTTTTTTTTTATCCGGTTTTATTGACTGATTCGTGTTCTCTCTGGTGATTTGCTGTGGAGGTCAGGACTGATGACTGTGGGTGCAGACTGATTCTCCATCATGTTGACATGTTTGTTGGCATCCTTCCTTATTTCTATCATCAAATAAACATTCTCTCCCTCTTTTGTGCTTCTACAACCCGGTCTCATGTTTGTCTTTCTAGTATTTATGCTCGTCTTTTCTCGTTACTGCTTTTTGAATCTTTTAAGCCTTTACTCTAAGCTCTATCAGTATGTCAGTGTTTGTGCTTCAGCTCATCATCATGCTCTGATGTGGCTTCATTTCCCTCAACACACACTCTCTCTCTCTCTCGCTCTCTCTCTCTCTCTCATTATGTCTACCTCCTCATTCACCTCTTGGAGAAGCGCTCGGCTCTTTGCTCTGTAAACACTCGGCGCTTCACTGTTATCTGCATCCTCACGCCTCTGTCTGTAATTATGCTCCGTGGTGTTCAGGTGCGCTCATGAACACTAGCAGCGATATCGTACCCACACACTTTAAGAGGCCACAAAGGGACATCACACACCACAGAGCAGCATTTAAAAGAGCTTGGCCAAACATCTAAACTTGTTCCCACCTACTTGCACTTAAGGAATTGTTTAATAGATTGATACACACACACACACACACACACACACACACACACACACACACACACTTCAGGGCTGTTAAAAACCACTTAGTATATGTGTTGTTCAGCACACACTGAACTGTGACACCATGAATAATTTGACGACTTAATAAACGGTAGCACAGAGGAATGGATAACGCTCAGGAAAGCTATACAGTACTGCTGAAGAAGGAGAAATGTTGCAGGATGAATAACACGTTAGCTGGTGTGTATCACCGTTCAACCCACGCCACACTCAGAGTGCCTGTGTAAGACTAGAAGTGGCTCTACAGGCAGTCTGTAGGGCTCTCATGATGCAGCTTAATTCTACAAAGCCACCCAGGCATTTTTGCATACATTTACATATTAAACACAGAGCCATAATTTATTCGGTATGTGGATTACGGTTTTTCCAAAATCGTGGAGATTACAATTTGGGTGTAGTTTTGTAAGATTGTATGCGTTGCTGAACAAAGTGATACTTTTTACTTTTCTTCTTTTTGTGAGCGACATTTTGATATGTAGACGAACACGTCTTCCACAGACAAACCATCCAAGTAGTGTGAAAAGCAGCAGCCGAATGCAGTTTATCCAACAATCTGTTTGTATATCCCAAAGCTTGTCTCTTTAGTGGCAAAATACAATTTTATTTGTATAGCGCTTTTAACAATCGTCATTGTCAAATAAAGTGTTTATAGAGCGGCTAATGATTAAGAGGAACATGGCTCTAACAAAAAGAGCCATCGTCATTTTGCTGTCTCTTAAATACTGAATGGTTGGTACATGGAAATTTTTTATGTATTAAAATTGAGATACAGTATAAAGAGAATAAGTCCCCAACATACAAACAAGTTCAGTTCGTATGTCCAATTTGTTCATAAGTCGAACAAACTATGTCTAGGTACTGTGATACTAACACATTTGGCTATACACAGTATAAAACTAACATGTTTCATGATCTTGTCCTTGTTCCTTAGAATCGCGCCGATGGTTGAACGATTCATGTTAAAATAAAGGGCAATGTCTGCCATCTTTTCACCTCGCTCCATTCTCTCAATGATTTTTTTTTACTTTTGGCTCCATTGTTATTGCTTCTGGACATCTTGGGATGCACGCTGCACGCACATGATGTACACCAGACCTGTGATCTGACTTTTGTGATTAAACATCAGCCAATGCTTGTCCCTATCCTTAAAAGTTTGTAACTCGAATGTTCATATGAATGGGTCTTACTGTACTGTAACTCAACAGAAAACACACACATTAGCAGCACAAATTGCTGAAAAAGGTCATGTCAGAAAGGTATCCGGACACCCAATACTGTAGATCACAGCCTGTTGTGTATTTGGCTTATCAGGTATTGAAATTTAAGGTTGTTGCTGTGTATGGGGCTTAACAGGCAAAGTATTGAAGGTTGTTGATCCAGCCTCCAAATTCCTCAGATCCCAATCCGATCAAGCACCATGGAATTTCCTGGGCAAACAAGTCTAATCCAGCTTTACATTTTGGAGCCTGCCTTTCTTCTGGTAAACGAACAGCATGAGCCAAAAGTTCAGATCTGTAGGCTAAAAATGTATTTAAAAAGAGAAATGACAACAAGTGCTTAAATTTGTTTAAGATTTGTTATGCTTGGGAAGGTGAAAATCTTCAGTTTTCCAAATTGTAATAACTTCTCACAAATGTAATAAGACATTTATTATGTTTCTGGGTTTAATACTTTAAAATCTGAAGATTTGTATTACATTTGGCGTTTAATACAGTTGTGGGCTGTTATTACATCAGTGCGTCATCTTTAGACTTTCAGATGGGTCTCTCGTCTGTGTACACAAACAAAGAATGTAAGAAAATAATAGATTTAGTTTGTTTTTTGGTCCTTTTTTTTTATTTTTTATTTTTGTCTGGGGCTTAAACAAGCCGATTAGATTGTTCTCCTTTTGTGACCTCATATGAGAACATCCCCCTTCCCCGGGTTGTTCCTCAGCTCAGCTGTTGTCTGTATGTCAGTAGCTCATTTCCATAGACACTGAAACGGTCTGTTCAGATGAGGAGTGAAATAAAGGGAATTTGAGGTATGAAAAATTCATTTTCGGGATCTCCCCTCTCAGATCTCCGAGACCTGTGTCAACTTGTTAAATGTAGAGTAAAATATGGAACGTTTAAAGGAAACAAGGATAAACTGTAGGATGCATTTCACTTTGTGTAATCACCTGCCATTGATGATGTACATGGATCTACAGTCTAGGAGAGAAATGGATTCGCCACAGCTTCACTACTTTATTTCATTTGATGTATGTATGTGTGTGTAGCTTTTTTTGTTGTTGTTGTTGCAATACATATTTGGTGATGCTCTTTTGCAAGGCCAAGATACTCCACAGCACATTCTTAGCCTTGCTAGCACATCTGTCTCTGGTGATATGGACTTTGTGGGAAAAGGCTGTACTTGGATGCTTGGATGCAATCTCACTGTCTGGTCTCATTTCATCACATGAATGATTGTGTCTGTGGATTTCATAAGAATTGATTTAGTCATTTTTCTTTTCTTTTTTCCCGCTCCCTGTATATACGCGATACTTTGTTTTCGGGTTTACTTCATCTGAAGTTTTTTTTTTTTCCTTTCTTTTTTTTTCTTCTACTCCAGGTGATATAAAGTTCGTGACTGGTCTACACAGGGATCTTATTTGAGCTTTGAAAGGTTCAGATTGTACTCGACATATTGATGGATTTGTGATCTTTTCTAAACTCTGAAACTGATTTAAGGGAAAAGAAATATAATCCATCTAGCTTCTTGCCACTATGTTTTCCTGACTGTCTCTACTAGACCTCAGGCTGTGACACACTGTCTCGTGAAATCAACCTGGTGGGGTATTGGAGGCATTTTTTCCATTAGCAGAGTCGTGTGTGTGTGTGTGTGGAGAAAGTCCCTTCGCATGGCCCGTTGTCTTTGGTGGTTGGTGGGTGTGTGTGTCTGTCTGTGTGTATGAGAGAGAGTTAGAAACCCTGGGCAGTGCATAGTTTCGCATTAGAGTTCGGGCTCTTTCACTGCATATCTCACAGTAGTGGATGTGACAGCCTGTGGCAAAATGCTAATGTGAGTGCTGCAGAGGCAGGCCACCTCACTGCTACACCACCCTGAACCAGTTTCCCGTGGTGAGGATTCAAGCCTTGGCTGGTTTCAAATGAGTCATTTTCTGCTTTGTAGGTAAGGGGGAAGTGGTAATTTCCAAGAGGCCAGCAGAATGATCGAAGGGGGTGTAGATCGGGCGGCTCAGACAAGGAGACATGGAGAAGCAGTGGTGGTGTGGGGGGGAAAAAAGGTGGGGTGGTGGCAGATTTCCTAATTGAAAGACTTGTTTACATGATATAAAACAAACTAATGTTTCAACCCCTTGTAGTAACTAATTTTGCATCCATGATTTATAACTTCACTATCTTGTCCACCAGGCATGCGTGTGTTTGCCCATGTCTTTGTTGCATTTCACTCCAAAGTATTTAATCTCTAGCACAGTCTCTGCGCTATTTCTGAATTTTAATACTGTTAGGACTTCAGGAACATAACACAACAGTGTGTGTGTGTGTGTCTGGTTTCTTTAAACCATCTGAATTGTCTCTCGCTCTGCCGTTTTTGTACTTTATTACCCTGCTTTTTGCGCTCCTTTTCCCATGTGAAGGATAAGTCGCATTGGCTTCCATTTCCAAAGCAGACCAACATGTCCTTAAGAAGCTTTCACTTCAATGCTCCCCTATACTGTATAAAGCTTTCTCTTGCATGACACTCGTCATTTGAACCCTCATGGTACCCCGGGGTTTGATAATAATTGGCCTGGGATGTGACAGAGTCCCCGCTTTGACTTATCTCTAAAAAGTGGGAGGCCACAGAGTGCAGTATCACATCAGAGACGTCGCACGCTTGAGCAGAGACCTCTTCATGTGGTGCCGTCTGGCGAGGAATCTCGGAGCCTTCGCTCCCGTCCCAGTCGTCTAATTGATACTTTCTACCAGCGAGGTTCAGACTCGTCAGCGTCTTCCTCTTGAACTCATCAGGATCTAACTCTTGTTAGTTAGAACGCTCATTACTGTATGATTACAGTTTGCACTGACTGCATTTGTTGAATCTGGACAGCTTCTAAATAAGTAGAATACTTCTTTACATTTCAAAACTTAGAATGCCTCCAGCGTGTCCTCCACAATTGAAATACATGACAAATGTTCTAACTTTGAACGACCTATGTCATGCCTAAGTAAAGTTTGCATTACTTTCAGTACAGTCCTTGTATAATTTAACATAGAGAAAGAGTACAGTATTAGTATAATTTAAGACATGGTAGCAAACTTGTGGCTAGAACTTGTAAGCCCTTAACGACAGTCAAACATACGATTATGTAACAATTAGATGATGTTTAATAGTCATTATTATACTGTATATGTTTATATGTTTTTATAATGCATTATTATAACGTCCTACATTTTTAGCCCTGTATAATTTATCACAATTTTTCATGTAGCCTGCAAAAAAATTGTCCACAAATGATGTGGTGTTTCGCAGAAAGCTTTTAGGAAAGGGCAGGTTCAGAACATCAGTGCTGGAGAACTGACTCATGTTCACAGGAGAGGGATAATGATGGGGAAAAAAAGGTGGCACTTAAGGTCAAATCCCGCCCATCTTTCTGCTGCATTTCCGACACCATGTGCTTGTCTTTTTTTCTGTTCTGGCTCTTTTCCTGTGTGCCTGTGTTACCCTCTCATTCTCACAGCAGGTGTTTGATAATAGCACAAGCATGTTTGTTTCATCTGTTTGATCTGTCTTTCTCCGGGTGTGTGTGTGTGTTTGTGTGTGTGTGTGTGTGTGTGTGTGTGTCAGTGTGCGGACTGTTTTTGCTGTGCGAGATTGCAAAAGGCAGAGGCCCTGAACAGGCCATCATGAGCTAATAATCACAGTCTTTGCTGCAACGTCGTCCCCCTGCGGCAGCAGCTAGATATCAGGGTTACATGTTGTTCGTAGTCACAGAGGTGCAGGACGACAACATTCCTGCAAACACAAAGAAATGAACGAACTCTGATATGTTGGACGAGCTAGGATCATTTTGTTGTGCATTATCCAGAACCATGTTCATAAACGTAGCCATTTCACTATGTTTTGTGGAACTCATGTGGATGGAATGCACAAAAGTGATTTGATCACGTTTCTATCTGCTGGGTTTGTGGTCCACCAGGACATTGGCAGCGGATCCTTTGGGTGCCTTCATGGATCGGACTTGATCCATGGATTGTATGGTGGGGCCTCTATGGATTAGACTTGTTTGCCTGGAACATCCCATGAATGCTCGTTTGAAGTTGGATCTGGGGAGTTTGGAGACCGAGTCGCTCTTTGCCTGCTGGGTAGCGTCAGGCTGTAGTGCGTTGGTTGTTCTGGTGCTTTTCTGTCATGGCTGGCACTGAACATTTATTATTTTTTTCTTCATTGGCTTTTCTGTAAAATCAGACCAAACAGGTTGGCCATTGGTCCCCAATGATGATCGGTGAGCCTTCAGTGCCCATGATCCTGTACAGTTGGTGTTGATCAGTTCACCTGGTGGTGGGTTTAATGGTATATTTGATCACAGTATTTTTGGTCTGTCTACATGCTTTCTTCGGGTGACGAATACCCCCCCACCCTGGAGATGTATCCGTTGTTTCTACGGCAGTTACTTAATGAGTCAGATTGACAGCTTGACATCCAATTGTCATTCACACACTATAAGCAATTTGGGAACATCAACTTCAGATTAGCTTAATCTGCATGTCTTTGGACTTTTTGATGAAACTGGAGCACCCGGAGGAAACCCACCAACCATGGGGTGCACATGCAATCTCCATGTGCACAGACCCATGGCAGCAATCGAACCCAGACCCTGGAGGTGCGAGCCTATGGTGCTAATCACTAAGCCACTGTGCTACCCGATCAGTGTATGCACCTACGTATATCAGACTGCGCAAATTAATATACACTTACCGAGAGAGACTGTTGTTTGTGAAAATCTCAGGAGATTAGCAGTATCTGAAATATTCAAAGCAGCCCATCTGGCACCAACAGACATTACCACGGTTAAAGTCACAGAGATCACGGTTTTGTCCCCATTCTCCTACCGTCTGGTTGCCTGATTGGATAATCTCAGGAATGAGCAGGTGTAAAGGCGTTCCTGTTAAAGTGGACCTGTGATTAGAATTCGGTGTTTCTCTGATTAATGTGTAGACTAGAGAAAAACCTTCATGAAAGTGGCAGTAGCTAGAAAGACTTTTGTTTTCAAGTCCAGCAATTTCAATCTCTCTCATGTCGATCTGTTCTCACTATTGAGCAATTGTGAATTTATTATTAACAGTCATTACTCACAAAGATCAAATGGCTTTGATACAGTTTAACTTAAAAACATCATTATTATTATTATTTTATTATTATTTCTGAGTCGAACGTATCCCTCCAGGGGTTTAGTCGGATCAATTTTGCCTCCACGGTTGAGTTCATAAATAGACTGATTGTGTTGTCATCTGTTGGATAAGACGCATCTCCCTCAGTATGCTGTAGTAACACACTACGCTTGATTTTGCAGAAATGAGTGCTGTACTAGTCTGCATGTTAAACAGCAATGTGCCAACGCAGTAGTTGTGTATTTGACGTCTCTGCTGCTTCGCTGTGACCCAGACCGGTTCAAAATGTCACCCCATGTGTCCTCTTGTTAACAAGCAGCTTTACAAGGCTTGGCCTTTTGAACTACAGCAAATGTGCTTCGAAACGAAGACCTGAAGCAATTTTTTTACATATTTAAGAAGAGTGAACAGATATCACTGAGAGATGCCTCAGCCACAGTGCTACATTAGACTTGTGTACGGTGTCGTGTGCTTGGAACATGGAATTCTGAATCCCTTATAACATTTATAGGATAAGTATAAGTAATAAGTCCCCGACTTACGAACATCCGAGTTACGAATTTCCGCAGATACAAACACATCGCAGATCTATGAACATTTGTAGATGCAAAAGCTGTAAAGCTGTCCTGATGGTGGATTAATCCTAATTAGAGTTCACAGTCCAATACAGTGTAAAACAGCTCTGAGACAAAATGGGTCCATTCATGCATGTAAATACCAGGTAGCGTTGTCCCTCCCTCCTGGTTTGAGGTTAGCTGACTTGTTAGGCATGTTAAAAAAGGCTTGCACGCGGTTACGGTTTTTCGCTACATGATGGCAGTGTGAGGAAAGGGGACAGATGTATCGCTCGGATTTATCCAAGAGGATTGGTATGCTTCACTTCGTATAATTAATGCTAAAGGTGTATAAGACTCCCTTTGTCAGACATAAGAACAAATCCAACTTACGAACATGCTTCTGAAACAGAACTGTAAGTCTTAAGTCGGGGACTTACTGTAGAGGAAACTTTACAGTCCTGTGGCCTCGTTTCGACTTGTGCTAAGGCAAAGCTTTTAGATGTACACCGAAAATTGAGGTCTGGTTTTAAGGTGCTGTTTATTTTAAAGCACATCACCAATTCTCATGTGCTCTGTGGCTTAATAACCAGATCGTTCCTTAGTGCTTGGCATTAGGGCAAAATGAGAGAGAGGGAATTTGCTCATAGTTATGCATTTGTATCTGTACAGGTGTTCAAATGTCACAGTGGGTGCTGTTTCCTGAAAGCCATTAGATTAAGGATGTAAATTAAACAGCAATTTCATGCTGACCACTAGCACATTTTCACCCCTGGTACATTCGGGGTTTTTTTCCGCTTGGGTTTTGTTTACATCACACTTATTCAATTGGCAGGTGCTTTTAAAAAGCATTGCACAAGCAAGGCGAATCCACTCCAAGCAATACAGTCATGATCAAAGCTGACGCCGATGAAAGTGCTACACGACCATGTTTCCATTTCAAAAATAGCGCAAAGTAGATGTAGGAGGTGAGGTATAAAACATCAGTGCAGTGCCAGGAGCTACAGGATAAAGCACAAAAAACTTATTTTAACATTTGGTCATGAAAATCTTGTAAGAATTTATCAATCACATTTTCCAGACCTGGAGAAGTCGAGGAAAAAAAGAATAGAAAGCTTTGAAAAGGGTTTTAAAATGATGCAGGTTTAAACAGCGTTTATGGAAACCATGCAGATTTTTAATAGTTTGTGTCTGAACAAGAGAAAAAAAAAGAATCTCATATCTGTTAAACAATAGGCAATGAAAGGGACATCTGTATTTAAGGGATGGCTGTGAGATTGTAAGCTGGTTCCTCTACACAGAGTACGTGTCACATCGCATGATTTATGTACAGTAGTTTAGAGGATTGCAGAGAAGAGTTCCCCGTTAACGTGCATCACAACCAAAACTGTTACTAGAAGAAAAAATAAAAAGTGGAAATTGGATTTTAAGAACTTTTGCAGTTTTGCAGACAAAGAGAATGAGTAATCATGTTGTAATCATAAGCATCATCCATATCTGTCGCACTAAATCTCCTGAGGAAAATGTCACTCACGGTGTTTGATGTACAGGAGCTGCGTCGTCTCTCTTGACTAGAATCATGTTGTTTACTTTGATATCGATGCGAAAATATTTGCTTATTAATTCAGAGAGATGTGTAGTGTTTGAAAAGCGTGTCTACTCTGTACTGTGTAAACGACTGTGTGTTTGTACATTGCACATAATTTAATTACTGATATTGAGACTTGAATACCTATTATTATTATTATTATTATTATTATTATTATTATTATTAATTTTATTTATTAATGTATTTATTTTACATGTATTAATTTATTTTATTTATTGTATTGTTTTGATATTTTCCCCCTAATTTCTCCATTCTGAAAGGGAGGGGGTGTTTTTTAACCCTTCTATAATTTTAAAACAATTGTTTTAACAATTTCTTTATTGTTTTTCTATTTGAGATTTATCATACGAGCACAAAACCCAATTTGAATCAGCATCATAATAAAACCTGCACATGAATATACGTAGCTTGCACATGAACCCATGCATCAGTGTATTCACTATATACTCACTAGAGGGTATCAAACACAAAAGCAAACACAAAGATACAAGGCTTTAGATTAATGTAAATTCCATCAAACTGACTGTTTCGTACAGCTATATTCATTTGCCTTGTTTATTCTTCACGCTATAGTTAGTTTTTTTTATAGCTCGAAGTCGTCCGAAACCGATCAGATCCTCCAGATGGGATAAGTCAGGTTTGTGAGAGCAGATCATTCTTCTTTGATGGAAATTTATTATGCGCTATGTTACTAATGGGAATCACCCCCCTAATATCTCCGAAGCTTTTATGTTTGCCCCAGCTGGGCAGAATGGAGGCAAAGTGATAGAATGATGCAAAAGCACTTGACAGCTCCCAGCAAGCCTTTCACCTGGGAATAGTGCACTCCTGTCAGATGCTGTGAGCATTAAAGCGAAGCGTCTATTGTGTGGCTTCTGATAATTCAAATAATTGTCAAGTCAGCAGTCATGGGTATAGCCGAGCGTCACGAGCGTCCTGTGTATTGTGCATTTTTGTGGTTAATCTTTAATGACTAAAGCTTATTGTAGGCTTGGCAGCTCGTGTCTGAAACATAAAAATGGCATCTCCATTGGCGTTTGGCTGAGCCTTAAAGAACTTATCCAGCCTCCATTATGTCTGATTGGCCCATTCATTTCATTCCTATTATTCATTTACTCCACTGCCTTCTGTGTCCATGGCAACAGGCATTGCTCCTTACAGGATATCCAGTGATTCAGTCCTATTACCATTACCAGTTAAAGACTACCCATTGTTCTCAATTCAAATACTCGCTCTTGGGCTGTATATTCACTGTCTTATAGAATAATTGTACTGTTACTAATCCAGGTCCAGAAGTCCATCTTCTATCACGGCACATTGCCTGTGGAAGCAGGAGGAATTTCTTTGAATACTTTTGTGCCCTTATTTATAATAATGTCCAGCTAATTGTGAAAATTGTAAATATTATAATGTTCTGTGGATAAGGAACATGTGAAAGCAATGTTGTTGTTGTTTTGTTTATACACACTATTATATTTTTGCTACAGTGAAGCAATATCACACTCAGGGTCATGCTGTTGTATTGAATATCAGCATAGCTGCACATCAGCACAGATGTGATGCAGTCGTAGATATCAGGATATCACAGCCATTGATATTCAGCACAACAGCACAACCTTGAGTATGATATTGCATTTATACAACAGTTGCACAAAACTCATTTATTATCAACAGATTTGTTTATTTTACCAGTTATGTTGCTCCGCCAACACATTCTTCCGCGATCGCCGGAATTAACTAACGCGAATGGCAGAGCTGGCGACCGACAGTAAGTGTAATTAACAACTGTGATGCAGAGTGATGCATGTAGTTAAACGTCGCAGTGCTGTTATGCTGTATATTGTCACTCGTGGAATGGCTCCCGTCCAATCAGATTACTCGGTCGGAACTAAGTGCTGTATAATAAGGTATAAAGATTCTATAATTTTTAACTTAGTGGACATTATTTTCTCTTCAACTGATAGAAAGATGTTTGCAAACATCCATCCTTTATACATATTTTAATTTTTTTCCTGGTGCTATGTGGTTGATGACTTTTTTTTATTTTTTTTATTTGCATGTGTTTTATATGCAGATCCCCCATGGTGCATATTCATGATGCAAAGATTTTAAAAAAAGGACAAGATGTGGGAAAATGAAAACTAAATGAAATCAAATTTTACTCAAAGCCTGCTAGGAAATTAACTGGCACATTTTTTTTTTTTTTTTGGAACGGCAAGTTTGCACCTTCAGTACAACAAGACATAGATGTGCTAATGTATTTCCTTCGAGATGAATAATAATGCGTTAAATATGCCCAATAGCGATCAAGGAGGCTGTTTTTCTTTGAACTAACTTTTAAATAATTAAAAATAGTCTGGTCAATCCGGGGCCCATACACACATCTGGGGTCACACAGCCTAGGCCGGTCTGTGCATTAATCCGCAACTGCTACCCAGTCTTGGAAAAATATCTGTTGTTTCTCTGGCAGCGATGAGTTACCAGCCTGACGCCTGATTGTATCTGAGCAGATCAGGGTGAAGGATCTTGCTCAATGTCCCAACAATGGCAGCTTGGCGGTGCTTGGGCTCAAACCGGGGACCCTCTGATCACCGGTCCAACACCTTACCCACTACACTACCCATGTCCCCCTACATTAGTGCCTTACTGAAATTCTGACCCTAAAGTGACTGGCATTGTAAGAGAGAATACCTTCTTGTACACGTACACACACACACACACACACACACACACACACACACACACACTCTTCCTGGGCTGATAGCTGTCTCTCACTAGTTTCTTTTTTAAGGTGGCACACTTTATTAAGTGCTGCTTTAAGCATGGTGAGATTTATTCTTCAGGAGTTCTGGGGGCCTGCGTGACTAGTTAGATTTTTTCCCCCTCTTTTATAAGAATAGTAAACACTACATAGTGTGTGTTTCCATAGATTGACTTTGGTTTAACCACCCACTTAATGGCATGGAGCAGAATGAGTATAATCACAGTCTTAACACAGATAACACATGTCTCCTCTCCGAGGGGAACCTTCTTAAGACAGTGGGTGTGTGAAAGTGTGTGTTAACACGTGTTCTACGGTTCGGTGTTCTGTCAACATGGACAAATGCGCCCACAAAGTGACACTTTCGGATGAGCACACGAGTAAATAAAACATCGACTGGCTTATTGATTTAGTCTGCTGTTGTGTCTTGTCCTGATTTGGCCCTGAAGCTTTGTGTTGTGTTGTATGACGTCGACCTGCTCATGTGTCGACAGATTTATACTACGAACCAAATGCAGTTATTGTAAACAGTTCAGCTCATGAAGTGAATATACTGTACACCATTGTGTTTTTATGTCATGAGAGATGGTAATTGCAAAAGCTTTCCCTTAATCTTCCATCAGCAGCATGGTGTTAATGATACTAACACTCCACAGAATCCCTGGAGTTCTCCATGCTTTAGACTCTCTTTTGCTAAACCTGTTTTTCTTACTGCAGTTTATGTTGTATTAAGTAGTTGGGAGACTTGCATCCTCCAGCATGTAGAGTTTGCATGTTGCATCTCCCTGTGCTTCGGTCCTCCAGCTTCCTCACACAGTCTGAGGACATGCACTGTAAGCTCATCGGCTTTTCCAAGTTGCTTATAGTGTATGTTTGGGTGTTCGAGTGTGTGTATGCCTGTAGCTTGCCAGGGGTTGGTTGGGGTCCTCAGCTATTTAACTTCCCCCACAAAAAGCCGTAGGTGATCGCAGCCAGCCATCGCTTCGTCTATCCTTCTCCTATAACAGCATGACCCAGACTGTTGTATTCTTTTATTCATTTACAGTCTCAGTTAAGGTTGTGAAACATGATCTTAATGGAAAATAAATATTTGATGCCCTAAAGACCCTACAGTGAATAACTTTATCTCTGAGTGTTACACAGTGTTGAGCTGGAGAACTTTCCATAAAAGTTCAAAAGCATTCGAGGGCCGTTCTAGACAAACGGGGACCTGTGATGAAATTTCTCATGAATGAAGATTTAAAACCAATAGGCCTTTACAGAAGAACTTTTAAGTCCAGTACGGTGATGAGATGCTTACCTACTTTGTCGCCAACTTGCGGAAGAGACTTATCCGTCACATCAATTGTACGTTACAGGAACTCGGCTAGGAGTTATTCACTCTTCCCTCGTCCAGTCCTGTCCTTGCTCCAAGCTATTTTCACATGTTTGGGCCATTAAAAGAGTTCCTGGGAGGCCAGCGTTTCAGATGCAAAGCAGGACGTCCGATCATGGCTCCGCTGTACTGAGAAATCTTTTTAGCTTGATGGTATCCAGGCACAAGTGAAACGGTGGGATGAGTGCATTAGTGTAGCAGAGGATTATATAGAAAAATAAAGATTTTTACCACTTTTTTTTTTAATTCAAAAATAAAAAAAGGAAGTCTTAAATTGGTGACACCGTGGATTGACATCACAGGCCCAAGTGTGGCTTTAGAGTGTCACAGTGGTAGAAGATGCGGTTCAGTCCAAAACACACAGGATATCTGAGAACACCGCGCTCGGTGCTGTTCCTGGTCTGTTTCCTAGGAAAATGAGCCAACAGTGGAAACACTGAATCATTGTGAAAGGATTAGGCAGAAACAATATGACTGGCTTTCAGAAGGCTTGATGCAACTGTTGAGCTGAGGCACCTTTTTTTTTATTTATTTTACTTCAGCTTCCCTGAGGATGTGTTCACATCCACAGGCTTTTAAATTTGTCATCAGATGTTTACTTCCAAAACCCAATACAGCAAAAAACGTCTAATTTGTCTTTGTCTAGACTTTGGTTAATCAGTAGAGAATCGCCGCTTGGAAGTAGTTGCTGTTATGTAGAAAGAATCGGTTAACCTTAAAGGTGTGAAAGTGATGGAGCGCTGGAGCTAACTGTTCAAGTGCTGGCGTATGCAGATGACGTTCGGTCGAGCTGTTGATCTGATTTAAACTCCTTACCTTCATCAACGAAGGCTGGATAGGGCTGGACAGCTTAACAGCAATTACGCACTGACCCAGAGCTCGTTTGTGGCGCTCGGTGGCAGGCTGATATGACGATGCGGATTTATTAGTCACATCACTCTCCAGCCTGAGGCAGCGAGTGGAATGAAAACATTTGCAGTTATTAAATCTGTCAATAAGTGTGAACATTTTGGTGGAGGTTAGGATGCAGCAGTGCGAGTCTGCAGTCACACAGATGGCTACTCGGCGGGGAGAGAGTGACAGGACAGGTGTGGACAGTACGTTCATCCATTCAACAAATACTCCAACACACAGTATAGACCAGTTTTACAAAGTTAGAGTAGTGATATTGATGTGAATTGGGACGGGGGACGGGGGGCTGTTTTCTGGTGCTCCTGCTTGTCTGTCACGTGTATTACCCTGAGAAACGCCATGAGCTCAAGTGTGTTGCTAGGTCATGGATGCCTGCAGAAGCCCTCAGGCCATATGAACTGTTATATCTCAAATCCTATAAATTTCACTAACAGTTTCTCTCTCTCTCTCTCTCTCTCTCTTTATGTTGTCGCTGTTTGCCTGTCTCCCCATGTCTCTCACCATATCCAGGTAAGTCTATTAGACTTATATATTTCCAATATGAACGCTTATTTGAGCTTGAGCATGACTTACTGCTTACTAGTTGCTAAGTTGGTATTAGTGACTAAACTCTTCCTAAACATAGCCGCTTAGCCCTTTAAGTAGGAAGAATCATATATGATGTATGAGACTATAATATCTAATGGTACTGTGTATGAGACTCTCTACATGCCCATTACATAAGGTCTAAATGTAAAGCTGAATAGAAACTCAAATGTTGTGTTTTTTTGCTAAGAGAATGCAATTACGAAATTTCTTAATTAATTGTGATATTGCTTAATTAATTTCACGTCGGAACTAGCAATGAGTTATTGGCCGACAGTTAGCGATCGATAGCTAGCGTAATTAGCAGGGATGAAATAGGTGAGGACTATCAACCATGGAGGTGGTGGACTGTCCTGTAAATCTCCCAAGTTTCATTTGATATTTCTTTTAGAGTAGTCTCAGTTTATTAACAGTCCCAGGGTTGAATCCCAAATAGTCTAAAATGGATAGCTAGTGCACTATGTAGGGTGTAGAGTTCCTTGTTCCAAGTGGTGCCCTTGATCAGGGATTAATGATTACACCATACTGTGTAGTCAAACCTCCCAGTGCTGTTATGCTCCATATCATCACTCATGGAACTCTGATCAGATTACATGACTATAACTAGCTGTTGTATACTCACTCACTCACTCACTCACTCACTCACTCACTCATCTTCTATACCGCTTTATCCTGTATTCAGCGTCGCGAGGACCTGGAGACGATCCCAGGGGGCTTAGGGCACGAGGTCCATCGCAGGGCGCACACACATACACACACGCACACACTCATTCACACAAACTATGGGCAATTTGGGAACGCCAATTAACCTAACCTGCTGATCTTTGGACTGTGGGAGGAAACCGGAGTACCCGGAGAAAACCCAGCTGTTGTATAATGCTGTTTAAAATCTGAAATCATATGAAAATTCCAATACAGGTTGAATACATAAACATAGTTCATATATAAATAATATGAATATTAAATTCCTTTTTATTATTATTATTATTTTATTAAATTTGCTTTTTTAAATGCTGCAAAGAGCCCATAAATATGCAAATGTTATGAATAATTGGCAAGTGATTTGGTTTCTGTCTTCTCTTGAAAAGCATTTATTTGTCTCTCCTGAGACGAAGGCCAAAGCTGAAACTGAAACAACAATGAATATGTTTTATTCTATCAAAGACAAAGCTGTCATACATTATTTCTTTTTTTTTTTATTGTGAATTGTGAAGGTTATAATCTGGAGTATAGATTCTTTATGTGCGCTTTACCTGTTGGGATCCAGATGCTTTTTTTTTTTCCTAGGAAGCTTTCATGCAGGATTGATCGCATACTGTACACAAGTGCAGTGTATTTCTAGCTGCTGGAAACAGTGTCAGGTGTGTGTTCTCTGCTTTCGCCCAACACAAAGTTTTTGCAAGTTTTGTCTCTATCCTTATCTGTATGCGAGCTCAAGCTTGTGTAACCCTCTTATTCGAAAATAAATCCGAGCGAAAGCGTAAACCTGACCTCAGAAATGATCTGAGGCAGTCGGTGTCCCTTTTATGCCTGAAGTGCCGTGAGCTGAAAATGCTGATGTGCTGCAGTTATTTAGAGAGGCTGAGTGAGAGAAAGCATTTGGCTGTAAGGTTCGAAATGGTTTAACGGAGATGGGGGGGGGGGAGTCAAGGACTTAATCGGATCAGGGGAGAGGAAGCCGAGGCGCGCAAAGCAGCCCCTTAGAAGAAGCTTTTTTTTTTTCCTCTGGAGTAGGAAGTGCTTTATTACTGAGTGGGGTGGGAGAGAGGCGAAGGAAAACGAGGGCTGCTCGTTGGCTCATCCTGGTTCCTCCTCCAGGTTTCTGATGGAGCGTGGCAGCTGAACTAGCTTTGACTTATTTAAGTCAGACAGCAGGTCAGATTTATTGTTAGTCTACTGGATTTCTCAAACTCTGAAAATGATTGAAGGTTTTACATCTCAAAAATTTATATCAAGGATTTCTGTTGTGTGCTTCACACAACCTATAAGGGCATTCATGTCGAGGTTATGGTAGTACACACCACATTCATCTCTCTGTATAATCCCCTGCTACACTATTGCACTTATCTCAGTGTTTCACTAGTGCTTGGATCAAGGTACAAAGCTTTCTCAGTGTGCACATCTGGCCCCCCAGGAACTCCTTTTAATGGCTTGGAGGAAGGTCAGGACTGTGTGAGGATGTGGCAAGAACTTCTACCCGGGTTCCTGTAATGTGCAAGTGGTGTTCGTGACTGATTGTGTGTACAGTTCCCACAGACAGATGGGTCTCTTTGTTCAAGTTCCTCATCGATTTTCAAGCATCAGGTGTAATTCGTTGGTTACCTACACTTGCCTGTAAATAAAAGCAAAATGAATGTCCCATAAAAGCAGCAACAAATATGAAAATACCAGTTCAGATTGGAAAAATCGCAGAAACACTAATATTAATAATAAAAAAAAAGTGTTGAATGTTGCATGGAAAAACAAAGATGGAGGAGATTTACTGTACAAGAAGAGTAAAGATGAGTCTGAATATCTACACAAATAGCATATTGATGCTTTAAACTGTGCATTCTTAATTTATTTAGACTCCTTTACTCGTTACACATCATTGTGTTGTAGTTATGATCTTACCTAGATATAATACATATAGCACTTATCCTGTACAGGGTTACGGGAGGCTCCAGGTTAGGGTTCCAGTCCATTACAGGGCACGATTGAAATTTTGAAATTCCATTTAGCATAATCTGCATGTCTTCGGAATGTTGGAGGTAACCAGAGAGAAACCCACCAAGCACAGGGAGAACATGCAAACTCCACACGCACGGACCCGAAGGCACGATTCCATCCCACGACTCTGGATGTGTCGAGGCCGCAGTGCTAACCATTACACCGCCATGGCGGCCAACTTAAATTTCATTTTTTATTCCCAAAGTGTGTCAGCGCTTTAAATTTTAGTCAGGTGCATTCTGTTTGCTTTAATTATCCTTGAGATGTGTCCAGAGCTCATTCGGAGTTCACCAGTTGCAATTTCAATGGATTGGACATGGTTTGAATAAAAGGGCAAGGATTTAAAACCGTTCCTAAGGCTTTGAGCGTTCCCGGGCCTCAATAATTTTGAAGTGGAAGAACCTAAAACATTCCTAGAGTTGGCTGTTGTGACAAACTGGGCATCCAGGAAATATAGGCCTTGATCAGAAGGTAAGAAAGAGCCCATGAGTCATGCTATCCGTGCAGTACTCGTCACAAGATGAAAGCCGCTTGCTGAGTGAAAGGCATGTGAAAACACTTTTGGATTTTGCTGGTATGAGGAAGTGGAAAAAGATTCTCTGGTCTGATGAAGTGAAAATTAAACACTTTGGGCAGAACAGCAATGGTATTAGCACATGACGTAGGGTGGAACATGGTGATGGCAGCATCATGCCATGTGGTCTGTCTCAGCCGCAGGAACAGGGAGGGACAGATGAATACTGTGATGTAAGGAAAAACTCCTCAACAACAATAACCCAAAGCGCACAAACAAAATGAGTGAATAAGTAAAGCCCGGATATAAACCCTATCAGACATGCACAAAGAGATCAGAAGTCGGCTCTCAAGTCAGATCAGAAGATTCTCAATGTGACAAACTACTCGGGTCCAGATGTGCACAACCTGTGCAGATGCATGCAAGAAGATTTTCAGCTGTAATTGCTTGATTAAAGGGTGTAAACACTTTGGTGGATATGAAATGTCAGTTTTTGATTTTTAATTGATTTTCAAAAATTCAAGTCCATCATTATAGGTGATGAAGTGTTGATAGATGGGTAAAAATGGCAACTATACCCATTTAAAAATCAAATTTACAACCAAGGAAAGTGTGCAACAAGTACAAGCATACTGTAATTTCTGAATCCACTGTACACTAAAATGTGTGTTTTCTTTTTTTGTGTGTGTGTGTGTGTGTGTGTGTTGACTATGTTGTCATACCCTGACAATTGCAAGCTGTATCATCCCTAATCCACAAATGAAGTGTTGCTCAAATGGTTAGTCTTGTCAGTAAATGTGACCCGGTAAAGGAGCGACTCAGAAAAGGCAGCGAGGCACACACTCACCCTGCTGATTGCTCATTTATACTAGTCTACTCCTTTTATCCTGCGTGCCATCAAACTTTAATTCGCCGCTGGCGCTCAAGGATGTTAAGGTCTATTATTCTCTTTTCTTCTATTTGTCTTCCTAGGAACCACACGCACATATGCACACCTCAGACACACACACACACACACTTCCTTATTCCATCCGTCCTGTGCCTGGTCTTACTGTTGATTCGGGTAGTTGAGCCGATAGCTCAGTCTCAGTGCTGAAGATGAATCGTATCATACAGAAACCCATGTGCATCTCTGACTTCTGCATTAACATTTACTGCAGCTGGCGCTGGTGTGTGCAAACACATCCACATGCTCACACACACACACACACACACACACACACACACACACACACACCCCAGATGAACAGCTGCAGTGGCTCATATCTCACTGTTAAACAGATTAGCAGCTATGAGGAGATTTATGATGGCAGCATGATTACACCATGGCTCCAAGTTCATAGTATGGTCGAACAGCGCCCCCTGCAGGACTTTGAGATCAGCTTCAATCTCTATTTTTCTCAGTGTTCAGGTGTGCGAATCATAGACCACCACTCTATTTAGTTTTTTTCTGTGTATCCCTTTTCTCGCCCGGCTGCACATCCCGAAAAACACCTTGCTTATACTAATAATCTTTACAAAACACTTAGCACCACTTGACTCGCTAATATTCAGCATCGCATTTTATAGTCTCACTATCCAGTTCCACCTAGAAGAGGTTCGATTTTAGTTCCTCTCAAGGTTTCAGGATGATTTTCCTTGCAGCTTTGCCTCTGACTTGCTTATTAGGGAGAAATCTAAATCTCCATCTTTATCTCTTAAGCTACTTAGAGATCGTGATTTTTGTTAAAGGCCAACAATTGATTCGATTTGAATCGAAGGTAAGCTCCAAAATCTATGTACAGCAGTGACCAAAAGTATTAAGACATTCAGTGTCTTTAAATAATGACAATCAAGTCATCAAATAAAAATGATTTGGTAATTTGAACAATGAAAGTGCGTTACCATTCATCCATGCATCTGGGAACCTGTAGGGACCGTAGAGGCCAATGGGGACCGTTGAGTTTATTCCCATTTCTACGACCGTGGTAGGACCTCCTGTCAACACTCACACGCTCATTCACACGGGCAATTAAGAAATGTCAATTAGGAAACAGGACAACCTGGAGGAAACCCACCAAGAAGAACATGCAAACTCCATGCACACAAACCCGATACAGGAATCGAACCCAGGACCCGGGTGTGCAAGGCGACAGTTCTAACCACTAAGCTGCCAGATATCAATATTCAGTCATATTTAGTACGAAGTCTACTAAATATGGTCAGTGGTAGCTCGGTGGTTAAGGCATTGGACTATGGTTCGGAAGGTCACAGGTTCAAACCCCACTACCGCTACGTTACCACTGTTGATCAAGGCCCTTAACCTTCAGCTGCTCAGATGTATAATAAGATAAAATGCAATTCGCTCTGGACGTGTTCTGATCTGCAGCAGTTCTCAAAAGCGAGCTTGTCAGATATATAAATTAAATAATCGTTCGCTTTTACGACGAGGCACTGCAGCTGTGTGCTGAATATAGGAGTCTCTATGTGGGTACAGTATTTGCACTAGAATTATTCCAAGATCTGCAAACAGAATGATAAAATAATTTTTAAAAAGCTGTTGCAGTACAAATTAATGTTTTATATTTAGATTTAATGAATGTAATTGATATTAACAAAGAACCCAGCATGCCATTAATAATTTATGTATAACTAATAATCAATGTTTATTTTATTCCATGACTTAAATATGAGGAGACTGAACACTGTAATGAAGGTTAATAAACTTTAATAAATGCTCATTTCAATCCCAGTACCTAGCAGGCTGCACTGCGTTCTTTGTCAAGCTGAAACACTTGATAATTCACCTGACACTGTCACAAGCTGACCCTTCAATAAAGACAATTTACCTATATCGAGATAGCGTCTAAATAATGCGGCGTGCTCCATTGGATAAATAACATCCTAGCCAGTGTTAAATTAACAGATAAGCTGAGCGATGAATAAAGATTACATCTACAAAGTTGCATTTCTAGCAATCAAGTTAATATTAAATATATCTGAAGTATTGATAAAGGCAATGAAATAGCCATCAAGGCTTCTGAAATCATGGCTATGTCCATCAGTTTTGGACAAAAAGCTATGTATCATGACAAATCAATCAATTAAATTTGTGTTCATCAACCAGTAATCCAGTATTTTTGGCATATAGACTCCTAAATCAATTTTTATTTTTCTCCAGTTAAATTTTTTGTGAGGTGAAAGAATGCTGCACTTCCTCTATGGTCCTACAGGTGGGGCACTTTAAACTAGTCACACATTGGTGGTAGTGATTGGTCGTGCTTGAACAATTCGTTTATTTTGAACGAATCTTAAGTGTGACTCGGGAAGAACGAGGCGTCTCAGGAATTGATTCTTAATGTTTCCGGAGTCGTTCGTTCATCACGAGACAGCCCCATAATCTTAACCATGTTGTCTTGTTTGTCGTGTGATCGTTTGTGTAAGTAGTAGACATTAGGGAAGTAACACGTAACATTTTACTTACATTTCGCTAAAATGAACGAAATGACTCGAAAAAAGATGAGATCATTTTGCTGAACGAGACTCGAAGATCCGAGTCGGTAAAATGATCTGAGCTTCTCATCACTGATTGGCAGGAAGCACGGCCTCCTGAGTGGTAGAAGCCAATTATTGACATTAAGTTTAGATTTGTGACAAAATCTGATACTCGTGATGTACATAAAGACTCGCAATACGAATTGAAGGCGGATTATTATACTTTCTTATATTTTATATTTAGTTTTATCTTCTATGGATGTATTTTTCCTTAGTTAAAGTTATTTTCTTTATTTAATTTCTTATTTTATTCCATATTTATTTCCTATTAATAATCTTTTTTTAAGGTCATGTCCAGTCATTTAAGCATTTCACTGCATATGCGTATGACTGTGTATGTGGCAAATAAAATTTGAATGAATTTGAATCGACATCATCGATCAGTTATCATGATGATATTATATCAGTTAAGTCGCATCACTACTAATAACGAAAGGTTTTTAGTGAAAATCAAAATAAGGCACAATACTCCTTTAAATCATGTTACATTTGTCATGGAATTTTCTGATGCATTTAATGCAGGCTTTATTTATTTATTTATTATTGATTGATTTTACCATTACTTGAAGTTTATTGGTAATGATGTCCATGGTGCATTAACACTGATGGAGAATTGATGTAAAGTATTAACCAAATAATAGAAAGTTAAACAAACATACTTTAAACTTTGAAAACTTTTGCCGCCAGCTGTAACTACATGGTTCTCTCACATTCGGTCACGTGCCAAAGTCTCAATGAACATCTTCATAAATTTTGACGTAATATTCATATGCCTTCTTTCAGGACTAAGAATTTATATCTTCATGAGAAATGCACCAGTCGCAGATATACAGGTAGAACTTTCGCACAACAGTGTTTTATCCAGCGGCTCATTTAATGTCTATAAACTGCACTCTGCACATCCCGGATGATCTCTCGCCTCGGAAAGCAGCAAGGTTTCCGTGGCAACCGGCTTCTCTTAGCCAAATATAGGCCCGGGCAATTTTCCCCATGTGTCATGTGCTGGTGTATGTTTTATTTCCCCCTGTTGGTGGACGATCAGCGCAGCACCCGGGTGAGAGTCAGGTCTCTGAGCTCAGAGCGGGTCGATACAGCAGAATCGCACAGGATTCAGGGATTGAGGGATGTTGAATGAGGGGTGGAGGCGGATACTTGATGCTTTGTTCTGTGTGCTGTAACACTCAGACCAGGCATGAACGACTGAGGAGGTAAGAGAGCATGACAACTTTGGACTTTTTCTAGAATCTTTGGAAGTAAAGAAGGACAGAGAGAGAGAGAGAGAGAGAGAGAGCGATGTTCATTAGAATTGTGTTTTCTGGGTGAACTTCTTATGTAACTGTTTTCAGGCATTATACTCGCTGTATATATGATCTGCTAACAACGTGCCAGCAAAGCTATAGCGCATTTTTATTTTAGCTTGTAGTACTTTCTGTGATATTTGTAGAGAAAATGAAGCATTTGCCTTGTTTGTATTGTGAAGTCACCAGCATTATCCACAATACTTTAGTGTATAATGTTAGTGTCATGTACGAAATGTAACAGCATGCTGGTATAGGAAAACAATCAACAGTGGCATGGTGTTATGCAGTCCAATGTCAGCAGGTCCTGTAACCGTACGAGAGTCCTGCGATGAGCACAAGACAGCGTTTATGATTACAGTCGCAGTTCTTAAGGTTCAGTCTTAAAAAGCAAAAAAAAAAAATGTTGATTTTTTAATGATTTTAAATCGTATGCTTTTCTCACACACACAAGTAATCCAGAGGTCAGCCTGTTGGTTGCTGCACTTTAGGCAGCTGTCCTGAAAAGTAAGCAGCCTCTCAGCCAAATCAGTTTCCCCACACTCACTAAATCCTGTCTTGTGTGTGAAAGCCTGGCACTGCCCAAGCGGTCAAAGTGCCAATCTGTTCCGGAGCCGCAGTGACTGCAGCATTAAGAGCCACCGCCTGATCATCCATATCAGTGGCCGACTCGAGCGCTGTGGACAGCTGGAGAAGCCTTGATTAGTCGTGGAACTGAAACATGCACAGAGGAGGCTAAATGTAGCACTACTGGTCATCAGTATTGATATTCAGTCTATTCTGTTTAATAAAACTCTCTTCTTTCTAGCTCTACAGACACAGTAAGAGTGTAGTTCTTTCTTTCTTTTTTTGTCGGTTACGTGCGTGTTATCTTAAAAGCTCTTCCGATATATATAACATCAAATCACAAAATGAATTCAACGTCTGCCCGTCGTTTCATCCCACACTTTCCTATATCTCTTTTAAAGTGAAGAATTTTCCTGGCTCCAGCCTACGTTAATGCGTTTGTACAGAGCCCGTCCTGACCCGCATTAACACACGCTAATTAGATTTGTATAAAGAGCTTTCTAGGCATTTAGCTTGAAATGCAATTAGAACGTCCTGATTTGCATGCTGCCGTGAAAAGCATTGACCAGCACTTCAATGCGACTTCCCAGTTGCCTTGCAATTAAGCCTAATCAATAAGTGTGTTACCTGTAAACCAGTGCTAATAGATCCATCAGAGTTCTGCACCCTTTGCTCAGTGTGTGGAGAAGAGTTTGTGTTTGTTTGTTTTTTCTTCTTTCAGTGGAACTTGACCACCAAGGACAAATGTTCAGGTTTTCTGTCCGGTTTCTCACAAATACGTATATCTCTAGCATATAGGCTAATACATAATAATGTAATGTACATAATACACATCGCTGGTACAAGGTATAAGAAAGACAAATCTAAAATTACCATAATATGTATTTGGGACACAATTCTCAAGCACATGTTTAAATGTAAAATCTTTATACAGGGAAAAATAAAGATCTTCGTCTAGACAGTCTCTCATCTTAAACGGCTCTCATGTACCGTTTTCTAAAATGACCTTTCTCGTCTGCCGTCTAACAGATTGAGTATTCAGACCCTGAGTAATGAAACCGGGACACTTTTGTGTCCTTGGGAGGCCTATCTTTTTTCCCGTAGCTGGGAAAGAGATGTCACCCCTCAGTGTGATGCTCTGGGCGATGTTCCGCCGAGGACACAATGGCTCCTGGTGTTCATGTGGGTGTCACTTTGGCACATACTACCTACATAGACACACAACTAACATAGACATTGACATAGACATTGTTACAGGACAGATATATCCGTTTATGCCAACGCTAACCCCTAAAGACAGTGGTCTCTCCTTGCAACACTGCCGGAAAAAAATAATAATTTGAGGAACACTTAAGGGCTTAAAGGATGTGTTGCTAATCTTACTCAACAGGTCACAGCTGTTTTGGGGGCACAAGGGGAACTTACAGGATGTTAGACAGGTGGTTTGTAATGATATGGGTGATTGGTGTATGATAAAAAAGAATAAATTGATAGGATTTCGACATAGTACATTACAGTCCTTAATACTTTTTTGCTGAGAAGCTGCTGTTGGTCATTACAACTGGCATCATTGTGGTTTTATTTCGGTCTATTCCTCTTGGCAAATTGTCATGTCCCTCTGATTAACTTTCTACAGTACATCAGAGTGATTTAACGAGGAAAAGCATATCATTGTTAATATGAAGAGGCTTTCTGTAACAGACAAAAGGCTGTTTTTTACCATGGCACAAGTAGAGATTGGGGGGAAAAAAACAGATTCAGTGATGTATTGCGATTATTTTGTGTGACAATTCGTGTGCTCCAGAATGGATTTTCCCAAAGTTATTTCATTATGTATATTTGTTTGCATTTGATGTGGTAAATGGTGCAGTTCCTACAGTATATACTCCACCACTATAAATATGGATTATATCCTGCTCTATGGCAAAGTCTGCAGGACCGATGTCTGTTTCTTTTGTTGTTGTTTGTTTTATTACCTTTTATACAGAGAAAAAAGGCGAGTTATTCATAGGTTATTGGTAAGAGGCATTAATTTTGCCATGCATACATTTTACATCAATAAGTGTAAAACAGCATGAGGTTCATGATGTATGAGGAATAAAGCACAGGGACTTGTGATGATTAGAAAATAATGCAAAAACATTTTGTTTTGTGATTTATCATCTGTTTATCATCTGCCCTTAGTGAGTTTTGAATAAACGCTTTTTCTGTTCTCAGTACAGAGTAACTACATGAGCACTGTAGACAAGAGACTTGACAATGACACTTTTCAGCTTTACTATTTTAATCTTCTTGCACTCATTTGCACCTTCGCTCGTCTGAGTCCTAACTGTGTGTAATTTACGATGGACTCCAGCAGGGGTTGCTGTCACTACAGCGAAACTCAGCAGGCTGGCCCTGTTTCAGCCTTACCGACGCTGGACAGCTCCACTCTGTTTTCATTTGTGCCAAATTGTGTAGTTCAGTCGATTTGACCCTGGGGCAAGTAGCAGAGGACGCCCGAATGAAATATTGTATTAAACTTTTATTTGGGAGTCGCTCCTTTACAAACCCGCCTCAAACACTATGTGCTTAGTCTGCATGGCTGATCTGAATTTCAAACCAGGCTGCGGTGTGTTTTATATTTTATCTGCTTGTTTTAAGGACACATGGCTGCTCTTCCCCAAAAAGCAAAAAGAAGGCGGCTGTCGTTAAAAGATCAGTCCGGATTCTGATGACCTCTGATGCTTGTGTGTGTTAGAAACAGAGATGTGACGAACAGATTGAGTGACAGGATCAACCATAGAGGAAATGTATATTTACCATCTGTCCATCTGCGAGCTGCATAAACGCTCACATCAGTAAATGACACACAGATCATGCCCCCCACCCCCCCCCCACGCCCCAACAAGCCCACAGCCTGCTTAACAGTTTCCTGAAGCTTTCTGTTATGTTGATGTGACAGCAGAGTGATGCATCTTTCTGCTTCCAATAACAACCTTAATTGCATGTGGGCATGTTGCACCACACACACGCACACGCGTGCACACACACGTGCACACAATCTCAGCGTTTCCTGGTGGTAGATAGCTTCTGTTATTAGTGAGACGGGGAGAAGGCCACCTGCTGGGTTAAGTGGCCTTTCAGCAGTGTGCAGCAGAGGAAGCGGGGTTTTTTTTCCCCCCCTCTCTCTTCCAGGAGGCACACAGGATCTGTGGTTTCATCTTCGTCGACGTTTATCCATTCAGAGTCGTTCGAACCGTATGCTGTCTTGTTCCCTTCAATGATGTCTGAAAACTATAGTGAAAGATCTTAGATGTGCTTTGGGTGTCATTTTCTCTTGTTTGAAAGGAAGCTTCAATTAGATGCGAGTATGCGAGAGATAAAAACGCCAGCATTGATTTGTTTTGCTTGTTCTGCATTGTTGCTTCTTATGCCCGAGTTGAATTTTTTTTTGTACCTTTTTTTTCCCCACTGCTGGGGCATTTTATTGATTTTTGTATTTATAAGTAAGCCGACCATAATCACCTAAATGTATAGCTGCTGGAAGTCTTTTTTTTTTTATTTTATTTTTTTTATCTCTTCTGTTCTGACACGTGATCTCCGGTTGACAAGGCTGATGCTCCAGGAATTGTGTGTGTGTATATACATATATATATATATACATACTGTATGATAATAATATGATAGTATTAATATTATATTAATATAATATACATCATACTATTTTTATTTTCCTGAAGTGTGTGTACATTTTTTGGCTGCCTCTGTATGACTCACACACACACACACACACACACACACACACACACGGCACGAAGTACACTTGTACACTACCAATCCATCGCAGGACACACTACACACACTTTCACACACTACACACACTTTCACACACTACTTTGTACTGTGGAAACCCACCAAGCACAGGGAGAACATGCAAACTCCATGCACACAGAGACGTGTGTATAGTGTGTGTGTGTGTATATATATACAGTATATATACAGAATGTATGTGTGTGTATATACTTTTCTTTTATGTAATATGATTAGTCGTTTTTCACTCTTCCTTTTAAGTCATGTGAGTCAGAGCTGCTCAGATCTTCTGTTGTGGCTTAGTGTCTGAGCTCAGCCAGTACCTCCATTAACATGGATGTCACTCTCATCCTTTCCTAATGCACTAAAGTCCTTCCCCAGGGCACCTGTGCATTTCCTCAGAGCTGAGTTCATGCTGTTTATGGAGCAGAGGTTTCACCCATGTGACACTGTGGAAAGGCTTCAAAGCACAACACTTAACTCCTCACCACTGGGATACACACATGCGTTCGTTTCTCTCTCAATGCAGGGGCAAATCTCCTCCTGTGTGCGCCAGCGCGCTAACGATGCTAACGACGGTTTATCTGTAGCTTTTGCCGTTTTTGACCTCATGCGGGGGTGAATGAGGAGACACCTGAATTTCTTTAAAACCTGAATGGAATTCATCGAACAGGAAAGCTCGTTCACTGGAGAGGAAAGGACACAGCATGTGAAGGAAGCCCAGTTCTCTGTTAGGGACTAATACTTTCATGCTGAGTATAACTAGGTGACCTTATACATCAATTCATGAGCTTTGGATTTGTGGGCCTGTGGAAACCAAGAAGGCAAGACTGTGGTTTC
>JAQMYL010000004.1:9649944-9664095 GCA_030014365.1 Clarias pachynema | reverse complement strand
TAATCGCAACATTTGCTGTAATGTAATCGCATAGGCTGACATCGCGATTGCGATATTATTAATCGTGCAGCACTACTCAAGACTACATTAAAAATACTGTATGTCTGAAAAATGTCATTTAAAAAAGTTTAGCTTTTTTGGAAGCAACATTTGTAGGTTTGAAGGGTGGCTCGGGACACTTTCACAGCAACTTTCCGGCGTACCTGAAGGAAAAACAACTTGACATGCACAGACCTGAGGTGGGAATCCAATCCTCAACCTGACACGACCGTGCCACCATAAAACGGAATATTTTTACATTTATTCATTGGTTTATTAATTAGGATGGTGTCAAAGTTTTATTTGGCTATTTCTTTCCCCACCACTTGTTTTGTAATGAAAATTAGTGGATAATTAAAACTGCTGTTTACTTTCCTGTGCCTGTCAGCACAGACGTGTTCAACCGCTTTGGTTAAGCTCATCAGCTAGAACCTTAAGTGTGCATATAAACAAGGATTTACAGTAACCACCCGACACTTACAGTAACCACCAGGCACTTTATGCATTACATTACAGACTGGAAACAAAACGAACATGACATCAAGGTTTGTCATTAATGCGTCTCTAGTTCTTTTTACAAGCTACAGTTGTATAATTACATCTCAACAACATTCACATGAAGTTAAACAGCTTTCATTTTACTGTTTTTTTTTTCTTCTCTTTTTTCTTTTCTGTCTCTCTCGCAGTGTGTATTTCACGTTCCATCAGTCTCCACACTTTCCACTGAGTTGCGATCAAAGTGTTCACTGATGTACTGTCCCAGATATACTGTAAAGCGATCCAACCCCCTGCCGAGGGCCTACTACTTAGCCAGACTTCCCCGTTCTGTCATTATTTGTTCTAGTTTGCTGCTTATGGCATGTTGCAGGCTTGTTGCACTATATAAACCCTAGTATGAAGTTACGCTTGCTTTAGCCTATATTTGGATTTGATATCTCTGCCTATATTAAATAAAGACCTTGTCTAGTATTAAGTTGATGAAATTCTGTTTTTCCTGTATCAGCTTGACCAAATAATACAAGTCTTGAAGTGTCTTTAAAGTGCTTAACAGTCGACGTCATCTCTTGTGCAACGTCTCTATCTGAAGTTATACTTGATGCAGTTTGCTTTGGGTTGACCCAGAGTGATCGCCCCCTTGTTAAATTTTAAGGGCTTTAATCCCCAGATGTGCTATCCTAGTGCTCAGTGCTGGCAGCAGATAGATAATGTGGCTCCAGTGAACTTGGAAGATTGGGTGTTCTGTTTCTCTTGCATTATCCCTCTCCCTCTCTTTCTCTGCCATCAGAGAGATGGGAGCTTGGGTCATTAGACTCAGGCAACACAAACTGTGAGCTCGTTGCTAAAAATAAAGGAGAGTCACCCCCATCTCTCCCTGAGGTCCGCATGGTTGAGCTCGAACACAGCTTGTCCCTTGCCTCTGTCTCATTGTGATACCGCAAATATCTTTGTAGGGAGCATCACAAGTGTCGAAAATGAACATTTTTCGGTTATCCGTGAGGCCTCATTAACCTTCCCTGAAGCGTATGTTACAATATTCCAGTGGACTAAAATGAAGATGGTCTTGTCCACTTGTACACCGCTCGGACACATGTCGTTCCTCGTAACGGACAATCGGTCGGGCTTTTTAGAGCTTGGTTTGGTTTGGGAGGCTCCATAATTAATGGATGGTGAGAGCCAGCGTGTGGACCGCATGCCCTGCGAGACTCATTACCATTCACCACAGATGACAAGGAGAGCCCAGAAGCACTCCAGCGCTTTCTTCCTTACTCCTCACCTCCACAAATGAGTGCGCCTATATGCATGACTGAACTCACTGTGACTTGGCAGGATGACAGCTCTACTGCTGTCTGTTTCCTCTCTCTCTCTCTAACTAATTTCTTTTTCCTTCCACTTTTCTTTCTATCCTTTTATGACTTTCATTTTTTTTTTCAACACACTTCTCCTCCCACCTCTCTATCCTTCTGTTCACTTTAATGTCGATGGCTGTATCATATTAATATCGTGCCGTCATGGTCCTGCTCTGCCTCCTCACTCCTGCAACGAGGCAGCGGCTGACCTCACAAAGTTCCCGCTTTCCTCCTTGCCCACTTCGCCACTGGTTTATTTATTGCTCTATTTGTCATCTCCTCCTGTCTTTGTCTCGTTGCTGCTGTCCTGTAGTCTCTCCCAAAATGAACTCACCGAAAAGGGGACATGTAGGACTCCGGTTCATTAGTGC
Organism: Clarias pachynema; assembly: GCA_030014365.1. Classification (NCBI taxonomy): domain Eukaryota; kingdom Metazoa; phylum Chordata; class Actinopteri; order Siluriformes; family Clariidae; genus Clarias; species Clarias pachynema. The sequence continues at coordinate 9,661,838 of JAQMYL010000004.1, read as the reverse complement.
ACTCATCCGTACACCCCTTGCACTCCGCGAGTACTTTGTGCATGAACACAGAGTCCACCCAGCAGCTGAAGGGGAAACACAGATCTGGTAAGGGGAACGTCAAATTCTGCACCATTACCCTGGTGACTGCGAGCTCATCTTCCTGCATGCCGTCATGGCGTTCCTGTGTGGCGTGAGCGATGACTTTCACTGGGATGTGGGTGAGTAGCGCGCCAGAGAATGGTAGAGGCAGAGTAGCGTAGTGAATGGTGAAAATGGTGTAGGCTTTAGAGCACTCGGGCTACATGCTGCTTGTCTGCTTTGTTCTAGGAGAGCTAGTAAATGCAGGAAGGCAGATGAAATTACAATGGCTTTTTTTAAAAATGAGAACGGCTTGGCTTATTCTCTCTGTTTTAGCCAAAGTTATCAAGCTCGGCTTAAACGTAAGCAAATGATCAATGTGAATTGATGAACCAGATGTGTTGACATTTTATATATTTACATTTTAGAAAATAAGTAGAATTGGACTAACAACTGCAACTACTTGAAATGTATTTATGTAATGTATAAAATGTTAATGTATTTATTATTTTTATATAAAATCCTTTAATGTGACTTCATTCTCTTACAGTACATTTCTTTGTTGCTCTGGGTTGAACAGCATTCAATATTGCTTTGTGTATGTATGTATATGTGTGTGTGTCTGTGTGTAAATACACACAAACACAGTGTTGGCCCAAAAATGTATACACACTTCAGGAAAATAAAAACTTGTAATATTATAATACTAAATTTGTTGTTGTATGTTATTATGATAATACTATGATAATACAATTAATATTATATACATCATACTATTTATCTTTTTTTTCCTAAAGTGCCTATACATTTTTTTTTTGCCATTTTATATATTTTATGTGGAAATGTGAATGAAGCGTATAATCGATTTCCGACCGCTATAGGTAAAATACATTCACTTTTTCAGGTCAGAGCTATTGAACTAAGATACCAAAGGTATACACTTGAGGCAACTCCCCAAACAACAAGGAAAGGTCCAGGGTAGTACACTTTATTTCTGAGAATGATGTTCTAGGTCACTGGAGTCCATAAAAAAACACACTTGGGCCAATTATCTTTATAGAAAAAAAATCTTTGTGTATTGCAGTTATTTTGTGCTGTGATACATATATCGCCACATTGACTCACAATAGATTCTTTTTATTGTTATTTATTTATTTAATTTATTATTTCTGTATGTTTGCATTTGAGGCGGTAAAATGTTGCAGTTCCTCTATAATCCTAACTTAGGTGCTAACTATTCACAGCTTCCTGTATGGTGTGAGCACATTATTTCCTATGGTTTTTTTATTCATTTTTTTTTTTTTTTTTTTTTTAGAATTGTAACAAAATCTTCAAAAAAAATAAAACCTAATCAGGACTTTTATAAAATCGTGATATTAGCAGAACTGCATTACAAATCAAATGTATCGTGCACCTATGTATCGTGATATTGTATCAGGTGATCCCTGGTGGTAACCTTGCCTAATATCTTTGTATCTATAGTAAGAAGAACATTTGTGCATAGTTGTCAGTCATTAAGACATCATTTAAAGTATCATTTTCCTGAACTTGTACAGTAGATGATGTGACGACATGATTTTGGGTTGTTAAATACTCTTTCAGTGTTCCCTTTATAGAGTACTGTATACGTACCCACTTCTTAAAAACGTAAGACCTGACACCTCAAGATCCGTCTCATGTCTGTGTCAAGCACATCATTAAGAACCCTTGTTTGAGTCTTGGACTAGATGGACAGATGAGTTTCCAGCAGATATTATATAGTCCACTTGTTGAGATTTTGAATTTCTGTACTTCTGAATTCAACACTGTTCCTAAAACTTGAAAATGGGTCTTTTGACTGGGACTTTTTCTAGTGGGCTGGCCCTGCGTCAATTCCACCATGTGGCGACATCCAGCTCCCTCTATCTACCGTTTTGGAGACAAAAAATGTGTCACTGCTGAAAGAAAAAAAAAGGGAGAGACGTGGATGAATATCGCGAGCAGGCAATGGATATAGTATTTGAAATCCCTTTGTTTTTGTTCGGGTTGTTTACAGCCTGACTGATTTATCTCATTGTTGAGATGTATGTCCAGGTGTGTTTCTCAGGACATTCAGGCACTTGCGGTATATTCTTGTTCCCAGCAATCTGTCTATTCTGGTCCAGTTGTTTACGCTTTTTGCTTTTGGCCAATACTTTACTCAGAGGTAGTTTGATGATTGAACAATTTAGAAGCCAGACTCTGAACAATTGTGAAGAATATCCAAATATTTTTGAATACAGATCAGAAAAACAGATCCGCTGCTTTGCTGTGGACAACATGGTTATGTGTGTACATTGGATTGCTTGTGAGACGCCATAGCCAGTTGGTGTACTGGAAACAGGATAAATATCACTGAGTTAAACGAAAAAACCTGGAATACATTGGCTCAGGCAAATACATTGGTAAATCAGTTTAGATGCAGGTTAGCGACAGTTGAATCATCACAAATAAGTTTGCATTCTGGCTTGAAGTATTGAACAGTTTGTCTAGTTTTTTTTTTAATACAGTCTATGATTCCAACATTGTAATCATCGACTGTATAAAAAGAACCGGATAAACCCTTTGTGATGGCACTCATACTGTAGGTTTTCTGAAGAACTGTTAATCCAACTGTATTATGAGATACAGTCGATCCATAAATGAGCAAATAGGCAGAACAAGAACATAATTTTTCCTGATGAGTTACATAAAAATTCAAATCCGTACAGTTGTCATGAATGGGAGGGCGTTTATGGCTCTATGGTAGGTGTCTTGCATGCCATGCGGATGGCGCTGGTTTGATTTCCAGCCATCGCCCAACCCCAGCCACTGGACGCAGTGCTGGACTTGAGCGTGTTTTTGTCAGGAAGAGCATCCAGCGTAAAAAACCTGTGCTAAGCGGTGTGCGGATCGGATGGTTCCCGATCCTGTTGCGACCCCTTGATGGGAGCAGCCGAAAGTCCAACAACAACAGTTGTCATGAATTGGGAATCCAGCTATGGAGACCAAAACTTTTTTTTTTTTTTTTAAACCATGTGGAAAGCAAGTTTGTTTCCGTGGTCAGTTTGGGTATTTTAATATGGGGCTCTATAGGGGATTGACTCACTTTTGGAGCCAGCTCCTCATGGTCATTCAAGGGACTGGCACTTTTACATCTGATTCATTTTTTCGGAACTTGGAGATTGCCTCTTGGTTGTACTAACAAAAAAAACAACAACAAAAAAAAAGCATACATGCATTGGGGCATTGATTATAGCTGTTAACAATATAGTGCAGACTTCTTCCCCCCTCAACGGCTATGTCCTTAATATATAGTGACTACTAGTTCTGTCTTGCTTATTCTTACATGAATGTGTGAAGGTCTGTGCCAGAGATTTCATTCAGTCGGTAGAGCATATAAGATCCAGCAGTGTTAACATTACAATGTGATGCTCTTGGTACTGTAGGTATCCATTAAAACTAGGCTTCTTTTTATTCCCAATTCGAACTGTTCTAATGCAAGCACTTTCGTGTTGCTGTGTTTATTTCTATGCTGTTTATTTCTATGCTGTGAAGTAGAGGCACATGAACTGTTTCTGAAAGAACCATCAACCCTTACCTCTGTTGCAAACCTCCTACACAACCACCTCCTACCCATGCACAAAGCTGCTGTTAAAACAAGAAGCTTTTCCCAGGCTTCAGCCTTGATGCTGTTGTGCGTCATTATCCTGACCTTCTTAGACATTGTTTGTCAGCAACAACGTAAGCCAACCGGCCCTACTGTGCACAGTCTAGGTATTTTCCTTTTTTTAACGACAAAAAATCTATCGTCATGACACTCTGTTTACGCCTGATTTGGTCACAAACCTCACCTACACAATGGAGAGGTCATGGAGTCCGAACAGTACAGCACAGTGTTCTGTTCACTCATTCAGATCCGCACCGGACTGACATCCAGATGCATTTAATGAATATGTGTCTATGCGGGTTTCTTCAGAGACCACTTTCAAGGTCATCAAAGTATAGATTTTGTCCTATGCAGAAGCACTGGTCCAAAGTGGCTTTAATTTTTAGACGCTATTCTGTGCTGATGGCCCGTTTCCATTGTATAAGCTTTATGGTGTATCATCACATGGGGAAACTTCCCAACACCACTCAGTTCCAAGCTGCAGGTTAGCGCATTATAAAAAAAAGAGGAATATAATTTTTTATAGCGGTTTATACAACACTGATTGTCTCAAAGCAGCTTTACAGACCAGCGCGCAAGCCCAGTATGGTAGTAACCAGGAGAAATGATGGTGCTAATCTTTTTTCTGCCTGATGTGATATGATATACGAGTTATTTGTTTTAGATAGTATAAAAGTGCTGGTTTATATGGGATATACGCAACAGGTAGTAATAAAGGTTATGATGGAATAACTCTTAAACATAATTGAAGGAGACAGGTGGGTCATATCGTAATATCTGGTGCACGAGGATGGTAGACCACAGGATAATCAGAAACCGGGACCTGCGGAGAAGATTATAGTCCTTAAACTAAGTATGTTTACGTTAACAGCATTTGACAGATGTTCTCCCACAGTGTTCTATAATGTCCACACTTGCGTAGCCTTATGCTTATGCATACAATTAAGTCTGTCTTAAAGGATACCTTTAAGTTAATAAATCTTATTAGAGAGGAGTGCAGTTCCGACAACAAAAAAAAGTGCGAGCCGAGTCTTTTGTTTGTTTTTGGTTTGCACCTGGGGAAGAAGTTGGTCTTTCGTCTGTGTTTGAAGACAAACAGTGACTCAGCTCTTCAGACAGACAGATGAAGTTCTTCCACCATCCGGGAGTGAGGACAGAGAAGAGTCTGGATGCATGTCGTTATTGCACCTTGACGGTGGCTGGAGTTGCGCAGTGCTATAGTAGGGTATGTGGGGCAGAGCAGGGTGTGATAAATTGTGGTTTGCTTTTGGCTTTGAAGGCAAGTATCGGTTTATTAAATCTGATGTGGGCAGCCACAGGAAGCCGGCAGAATGAACGCAGCAAGGTGTAGAAGGCAAGAAAAGAAGAGAGCACACTCTTTAGAAGTAGACACCAGCAAATCTATAGCCAGAATGATTAACTAGAAATGCAGAAATGGATTTTTTTCCCCCAAACTACAGTGGATAAAATATCAGGTACTTATTTCTGGTTGTGATCCTAGTTTGTGATCTAGTGGTATATGTTCTTTAACAAGCCACCTCTCCTCTAAAACACAACAACCATTAGAGACTCATGGAAAAGTGCTATTTACCATCTTCTACATCCTGTACATAAGCTAAGAGATGCTCACAATTGGCTAATCTCTCTTTGGCTGACAGGAGATTATGCCATTTCTCTCAGCTAAAGAGCATGACCAGCTTCGCTCTTCATGAATGCCACGAAGCCCTGGAAGCTTTTACTGGTTTTACCACTCCTTGATTAAGTGCTTAACTCCTTTCATACTCTTTTCACCATCATGTTGAGAGTAGTGATGGGTCGTTCATGAACGATTCATTCTTTTTGAACGAGTCTTTAAAGTGACTAAGAAGAACGAGTAGTCTCAGAGAGTGATTCGTTCTTTTTCTACTGGGTGCGCATGCGCAAAGGATCACAACACCTCCGTAGGTTATGTACAAGAAACAGAAATGAGTAGTTACCTTTGAGTCTTCTAGTGCAAGTCGTTCGTTCTATTGTAGACGATATGCAGTGCATTTCACAGGAAACAGAATTGAGCGGTTCTTCTCATGACTCTTTTAGTGCGAGTCGTTCGTCCTTTTGTCAAGTGACTCCCATAGACGCTATGCAGTGCAATAGATTCTAAAGACGGAATGACTCAGACCAGAAGATATCAGAGGTGAGCTACTCATTCTGTTTATTATATGTCCTTAGCTGCATTGTAATATTTTCATTATTGGGACTATAGCCAAAATTTGTGTATGTACAGTAGACATATTGGGGGTCTGTTTATTGAAAATGTAACATTTTATTTTATTTCTGATCAAAAGAATGAAATGAACTAAATGACTCAAAAAACGATTCGTTTATTTTGATGAACGAGATTCAAACAACCGAGTTACTAATATGATCCAAACTTCCCATCACTAGTTGAGAGATCATCGAACAGTAGAAGCCTGACTATAGTGGTACCAGTAAGATGCCATCTAGACGGCCTACATGCTTCTTTTCAGTTCCGATCACTCTTCTATGGTTTGTGAATTTCACCTCTATTACTTTAGTACAAATTTAATTGGTCTTTATGTAAATTGGTTTTTCACCAGACAGATTTTATTTGCCAGTAGTTTGATCATTGCTTATAACTTGAAGACATGAGCCACTGACTGCATGGTTGTAAGTCATCTTAAAGACACCATAAACTACATCCCATCATCAACAAACTTAAGTGAATGCAGTGAACAGCGCTAATATACATTTTAGCAAAAAACGCGTCCTTCACTTCCATCTCTGACTACAAGAAGTCACTTACGTTCCTGCTTTTAGTCTTTACTCTATACTTTAATTAACAGAGTGTGTTTAAATCCTCAACACTGTTTTGGAAGCTATTTTTTTTTTAGTTATGTCTTTTTTTTTTTAGTAGTTAATTGTTTCATAAAAACTGTTCTTTGTATAGCAGAAAACATGTTTAAATGATCTAAAACTGGAATTTGTTCATCCTGGCATCCATAATGCAGAACTCCGATAATACGGGTACAAGAGTTGGAGTACTTTAACAACCAGCCACTGCTGCAGTGTCTGCTGATGAGAGCCGAATGTCAACAGGACAGCGATTATAATTTAAATACTTCCTGCTGCCAATGGGCTCTTAAAATTTATCAGCACGGAGGGATATGTGTGTGTATGCATGAGATTTTCTTTCCGTCTGTGCTCCTCATGAATATCTTAAGCATTGTATATTGTCTGGGCATGTATTTACAACGTTTGAGATGCATACTTAAAAATACAGCTACCTTCGGAAGTATTGGAACAGCACAGCCAGGACACTGAAGACATTTGGGGTCAAACGATAAAAATATGAGAGGATTTGATTAGAAGTTCAGAATTCATTTCCTGATCGTTATATTGACATGTGTTTATAATTAATTCATTAAATAAATAATTAAATAATACATAACACCGCTTTCGGTGGCAGCACACTCGGTTTTCTGGAGAGCGAAAGTATTGGAAGGGATAGTTTTAGCAAGTAAATAACATTTATTTGATTAGATATCCTTTGCTTGCAAGAATGGCATCAAGTACGCATCCCACTGACGTCACCAAACTGTTGCATTCTTCTTTGTATGATTCTTTTTTATGCTTGTACAGCTGCTTCTTTCAGTTGTTTTGTCTCTTCTTCTGGAGGTGAAATGCATGCTCAGTTGGATTAAAGTCTAGAACTTGATATAGCCAGTTTATAACCTTCCACGTTTCCCCTGATGAAGTCCCTTGTTGTGGTGGAAGAAGGTTGTGGATCATTGTCTTGCTGCATTTATAAAGTTTCTCCAAATGACGATGGATACATTTACATTTAAGCATTTGGCCACCCCCCCTAATCCATAGCGAATTACATTTGTATTTCATTATTCATGTGAGCAGTTGAGGGATAAGGGCCATGCTCAAGGGCCCAACAGGGACAGCTTGGCAGTCGTGTGATTTGATCCTGGGACCTTCCGAATCGTAGTCCATTGCCTTAACCACTGAGCTATTCCAGATACATATTTCTTTAAATTGGCAGCCAGAATTTTTATAGGAAATTCTGAATATATTCTGCTGCTACCATCATGAGTTACATCATCAGTAAAGTTAGTGATCTTGTTCCGTCCAAGCCCGAGCCATGACAGTACACGTCCACTGCTTCTATAAGCTTATATACTGTAAGCAGATCCTTTCTTTCTCCACTCCTTGACCTTTCTGTCACTTTGAGTTCTCATCTTGGTTCTAGGATTTTTGCCATCCGGGAATATCTGTATTTCTTTACAAATTACAATCTGTTTTTCAGATTTTTATTGCTGATGAGTGGTTTGCCTATAGTGATATGGCCTTAATATTTGTGCCCTCAAGATCTCCTTTAAAAGGTTGACTGGAATAACTTCACTCCTACCCTGTGGAGCTTAGTTGTTTTAGGGTCTTCATCATCGCCTTCACAATGTGTCTGTCATCCACCTAAAATTACTCGAATTTTTACCCTAATGGGACACAGGTCTGATTCCTTTTGGACTGTCTGAAGACAGAGATCTGATGTTTTGCAGGTCAGATCTGAGTCACTTTTGTATGTAGTCCTAAATTGGATAGATTTGGGTATGTGACTTGAATGAGAATGGGCAGATCGGAATTCATGCGACTTTTTGCCTCTGCACATGGTGTAGTGGCTGAAGTCATCAGTCAGCACCGGCAGTGTGGGGATTTCTTAGCAGCTGCTAAAACAGCTAAGGCGAAGCATCTGTCTTTGTTCCTTCTTCAGGACCTGAACAAATACAGATGACTAACTGCTCGGCGTCCTCCAGAGCAAATTCCCAAGCAGATTTTTGCTAAAATCACATCCATTGTTTGAAATGAATGAGTGGAGGCCAAAACTCATATGACGTTTTTTAACCCAGATGGCGTGAGCCAAGACGTATCGATATTTCAGAGAACCGCATCCACATTAGACTTGTAATTCTAAAAATCACTTGTAATTATGCATGTCAACCGTCATGACATGCTAAACCAATTTGACCAAAAATATTGAAATTAACAGTGCCATAGCCATCCCTCTGGTCTTTATGTTGGTTTATACTTTGTACCAACAAATACAGTCGTCATAGGCAAGATGCAGGGTAAAAAGCAAGAGCATAATTCAATTTTATTAATGAATTCTAAACAAACTTTTAAATGTTTAAGCATTCAGTTTAACAGGGCATACCTGGGCAACAAAAGCACATGGGAGTCGCATCTTTAAGTGATTTTAATTACTTAAAAATGTGGGTTTAAAAAAAAAAAAACCTAACCTTAACCCTTGCTTGGGTAATGCACTTGGTTGTAAACATCAGGAAAAGAAAGCTAAATTCTAATTAGTTTTCTTACTGTAATATCTCTTTATCATTAGTCTCAAACCAAATATATTTATTGTATAGCAAGAACAAAATGATTGGACTTGACATTTCACATCTCACCTATCTGAATACAGGTTGTTCTCTAGAGTTCCGTTACAGGAGCACGTTTGTAAGTCGGATTTGTTTGTAAGTCAGAGACAAGGTGAGTCTTATACACCTTTGAAACAAATATATAATATACTGTAAAGCATACCAATCCACTTGACGAAAAGTGTTCCCTTCCCAAACACTTCCATCATGCGGCCAAAAACCATAACCACACCTAAGGAAATAAATCTCACATTAAAATGTTGTCTCAGCGACTTTAAATGACAAGGGGAATCCCGGATGGCATTTTGTCTCAAAGCGAATTTCCCCATAAGAAATAATGGAAACTCCAATGATTTCTTTCCACAACCCAAAGATATTCATATTCATATAAAATGATGAATGCAAAATCTAAAGTAAAAATAAAACAAATGAACCTGCACTTTACCGTAAAAAAAAAAAAAAAAAAACCCAGGCTGTGTGTGAGGCAGAGACAGGAGAGGAAGAGGCACACACACGCACGGATGTTAACTTTACTTAGACTGCAAACGTTAACCTGCACTTTATCTTTGAAAATAACCATTCCTGACAGGATTCCGGGGGGATTTTATCTCACACACACACACACACACACACACACACACACACACACACACACACACACACACACACACACACACACACACAGGATATTGACTTTACTTGGACTGAAAACTAAGTTTGCACGGGGAATCTTGGATGCCATTCTGTCAAAGTTTTCCACTTTTTTGGACTGTAAACTCTGTTTTGTTGAGGATTTTCCGACATTAGGATTATTCTCCATCAGGACAGCTTTACATCATTGTGCTCCCGGACTGATTCATTGAAACCGGTGAGGCCTAATCACACATACAATATACAGGACTTTAGGCATTTTATACATTCACTTAGACACTGAAAATATTGTATATAATCGTAAATATTGGTATCTGGTGCACTGCAGTGTCTATTTTTTTTTTTACAATACACGTGAGCTACTTTGTTCGCATCTACGAACCGCGGTCCATTCGTACTGTATGTGCGGAAATTCATAACTCGAATGTTCGTAAGTCGGAGGTTTACTGTACCTCTGAATAAATCTAGTTATGAAGTACAGTACAAGCCTTATAGAGACTTATAGTTCAGACGTCTTGAGGTTTCCTTCTGTTGTATAAACAAGTTTTCTTTACACTAGCCATGGAAGTCACAGCAGTGCTTGTTTTTCTGCTTGTGTTTCGTAGATGAGGGGCCTTACACCAAGCACTCCAACCCCTCCAGACCTCCGGATGGAGCACTGGCCATCAGAAGACAAAGTATCCCAGGTATCTACCTTGCATTTTCACTTTACGCTAGAGGGTGCAGTTAATAATATTTAATAGGGAGCCTCTGGACCTGTGATAATCAATGAGACCTGAGATTTGTAGTAGTGCAATGCAGTGCAGATGTCTTGTGTACTTGTTTCAGACCTATGATTACTTTTGGGAGACCTAAGAGACAAGAGTTGTCGTGTTTTTAATATTGGAGATGCTGTTTACCTCATCAGCAGCAGAGGGATTTAAAAATGATAAACTGCTTCTTGAAGAAGTAGAACACTAGAAGACATTTTTATCAGAAACGCTCTGTAGTCAAGGCGTATTAAATTTATTTCTATAGCACAGAATGTGTTGCCCAAGTTATTATTCATTTAGTTATTACTCTCGTTATTAATTGATTTTGTTCATATAAAGGTTATTTGTACAGTTAATGTGGACAGGTTTATCTTTGCACAGATTTTATACTGCCCTAAAGGAGAACATGTGCGAGTGTTCGTGCTTATTGCTGCTTACTTGCTAAATGCTGGTAGATGATTAAGTAGAAGAAATTTATGGCTTCTTAACTTTATGATTAGGGCATTTCAAAAACTAGTTTAACAGCCGCTGTGCTCTCTTAACTCCTCATTTCAGCCCATCATTTCTTACTCATCACTTTGAATTGATGTGACGGCTTAAAATTTCATTCTGTATTAGCACATACTGTACCAGATTAGTTATTTTCTGCCCGCAACCCTATACATCATCCCCAGGAACAAAGCCCCGTCATGGCATCTGACTGACATTCCGCTGATCATACACTGGAAAAGTGTATATAAACCTCTTCCAGCTTCATGACAAGCCAATCCAATGTTCATCCTTCCATATCACTGCCCGAACAAATCACCAGCTTCGTCGGCTCATATCTCCCCCCCTTGTTTCTATCCCCCCTTGATTGTGGAAATTGAGACATTGTTTCTCTTCAAGCGATACATGGCAGGAAAAAAATGGTTCTGCAGGGCGTGAAAATAAAAGCAGTGTATAATCCTCAAGTATGGATTTCTGAGTGCATCAAATCTATCTTTGGAGGTGTTTGCTGTATATCCTCGCGGTTAAGACTCCCAAGTTAAGCCTTGATACAGTGATGGCGGTATATACAGTATATGTTGGGTTTTATAGTAGTAGTACCTTCGTATAATGTGTGAACTGGATACACACGGAGTTTCTGGCCTGTATTTAGACCCATAGAACAGTGTGTGTGTGTGTGTACACACAAAATTATTGTCAAAAAAATAATCTGCGATTTGGTTATATAAAAAAAAAAAAAAAACTTTCCCCCGATTTTCTCCCCAATTTAGTCGTGTCCAATTCCTCCCTGTCACTAGGGGGCTCCCACATTAAGGCTACTACTACCACTCAGTCAGGAGG
>JAQMYL010000004.1:9635999-9647106 GCA_030014365.1 Clarias pachynema | reverse complement strand
CACACACACACACACACACACACACACACACACACACACACACACACACACACACACATTAACGGAAAGACTGTTTTCTCGGAAAAATTAACAAGGAAACAGGAACAAATGTTTTACTGTTAACAGGCTGCAAATTGTCTAAAGATACTTAAAGAATTGTAAAATGGTTTGTTTATGTAACAACCACAGCAGCAACCTTATTTCCCCTCTCGTCTCATCTGTCTGCATCTGCACCTGTTCCTCACTGGTTCATGCCTTACGTTAGATGCCTTGTATGCTTGGATCACTCATAGATCACTGTGTGGCTTAAGAAACAAAATACATTTCTCTGAAACTGCTCAGGTACAGGGACTGGAGTGAATTAGAGCCAAAAACCTGCCAAAAATGAGAGTTAGAAAAGTCCATTAGGAAGCCCGGAGAACTTTTCCTCAAGACCACATTAAAAATTTAAGAACGTCTGGCTCTTTGGAAGCAAAACATAAAGATTTGAGGGGTGGGTCAGGTCACTTCCACAGTACTGTATCAAATCAATGTGAGCTAGCTAGCCTACAGGCTTTGAAGTGAGCGTGGCTTCTTTTGGGTCTATTTTCCAAAAAAAAAAACTGAGCAAAAATAATCAGAACTTTGGCCATATTGTGTCTGAAATGTCAGTTACTCAAATATTAGTTTATTCTTTTTAGTGCTGCTACTGTATATAAAAGGAATATTTCCATCATAATGCAGTTACAATGAAAATCTTGCAGGTCAGCTGTTTTCATATTCATTATAACGTCAATCTTCCTAGTCGCCTGTATTGCGTAATTAGAAGGCATTAATAAGTCTGTGGGTTACAGCCAATGTTACTGTCAGAGCTGCTGTTAGGAAAAATTAGTCAACGCCTTCTGCGAATCCAGATCCAAGAATTCAGCAATTATATTACTGCTCCAGGCAACTAACTGTACTGTTGGCTAGAACACTAATCGTCGGATTATGTTTCCCACCTTTTTTAGTTTTTACACTTATCTTGAACCATGGGAGCAAGGACGAAACACACTAGAACAATCTCTTGCCCACTGGTTGTGTCACGTTCACAACCTGTGTCATGCAGGCATAAATTTTTTTTAAAAAGCTCTGGTTTTAATTTCTCTTTGTTAGTTGCAGTTGTTTTGTTTATGCAGCTCTCTCGGCAAGAACATCACTTCTTCACAAAGGCATGGACAGACAGGTCTCTGAGCTACACTCTGTTTTTCTTGTCAACATCCTTGTAGGAAATTTGTCTGTATAAATGCCACATTAGCACTGAGTAGGTCAGTAAGCAGAGCGCGTCTGCGTGTCAGAGAGAAAGAGAGATGGAGGGAGGATGTAGCAGAGGAGAAGGATGTTTAAAGTCTGGGAGCCTTAGGAAATGGCCTCTAAATGATTTAACGTTTTCAAAGCACCTTGATGTAACTTGACAACACAAGCGCTGTGCATCTTCTAAACCAGAGCCACTGGAGCGCAGCAGGAGTGGTGTGTGTATGTGTGCATTATTGAATGCTTAGACTGATGGCATCCTTCTGCACCGGAATGCCTAAAAACGGCAAAGAGCCGCATTGTCCGTGACTCGCTCGCACTATAAAGGTACAATGTAGTCATTTGTAAAGCTCCTTTGTAGACTGCGGTGGTGGTGGTGAACCCAGAGGCTTGTCGGGAATTGAAACGTCTCTGTGTAGAAACGGCGACTTGTGAATGCTGTGATGAGAGGGTGAGGGGTGAGGGCCAGGCGCTGCGGGGAGAGCCTGCAAGAATGTGCTGCGTACGCAGCATGGTGCCTGCCTCAAACCTTTCATGATAAATGAGGAACCGCTTGCTGGAACATTCTCGGTAGCCCTCTCATGGAAATATATCTTCCAGTGGGTTTCGTTGTTTATAGTTGAGTCACTAGGGGTGCGGAATTAATTGAGTATTAATCGATTCTCAGCTTTCACAAGCTGCTTTCACAACCATGTATTAGTCTGCCTGCTTAAGCATTCATAGGTATTAGGAGAACACTTTGAACACAAATGAACACCAATCTCAAATCAGATCATGCATGGTCATCTAGTATAGTAAAGCAATCACATGACTTTCTTACACATACAGTATGGTGACGGCGGGGGGGGGGGTGTCTATTTACAGTGTTCTATTTATTTAGTAGTATTGTTTGTTTATTTATTTATTTTTATAGCTGTAAAAAAATAACTATTCTATGCATCAGTGCACAAATACAATTTGAGAAATATTTTTTTTGAAAGGCACCATATGCAGCATATTCCCCACTCCTTATTATTTTAGAAAAAGATAATAATATAGATTTTTTTTTTCTTTTTTTGCTTCTGCTGTAGGTGGTTGAGTGAGAGCTTGCAAGGTATAGCTGCTGCCTTTGTGGATTAACCTTTCATACTCAAATTAGTCATACTGTATTGTTCTTAAGTGGCAAATAATGTTGTTTTTTGTTAAAGTTTTCGACAGACATTTCCCCACGTGGTTTGGCTTTAGAAAAAACCTTTGCATATTGCAAAACTGACTTTTTAAAAAGAATCCTGGTAATATTCCCAGACTGGTGACGGCATGGTGATGTGGTTGTCGACGGCGACATTTTGCATCCTCGCCATAATATAGGGTCATACTGTATAATCGGCCAGGTGAGAGACAACCGATCTGTACAAATTTAGTGATTAACAGCAACTTTAAATGGCAGCGGCGCATCCTTACTGAAGGTGTGTGTTTTACATTTACACTATTGATTTGCATTGTACTATGATCCATAGGTATATTTCAATTTGAAATGATCTGATGTTTAATCCAGGGTGTACATCCACGTTGCCGGGATAAGCTCTGCTCCCACTCTCCTGTTTGATGAGACTGTTACTAAATAATGTGAAAAGTGTTTTAGACTGCAGTGGAACCTCGGATTACGAGCATAATTCGTTCCGGCCGAGCTACTCATACTCACGTATTGGGGGTCTTTTTATTGAAAATGCAACATTTAAATTTATTTCTGATCGAAAGAACGAAATGACTCAAAAAAAAGATTTGTTCATTTTGATGAACGAGATTCAAAGAACCGAGTCACTAAAATGATTCAAACTTCCCATCAGTAATGGGACGCGCGCGTGTGTGTGAAGCTAAAGTAAGGAGCCCCTCCTCCTCTCGTCTTACACAGTTACCCTTTCTCTACTCTTTTCACACACACGCACACACAACGAAAAGACTGTTTTATCGGAAAAATAAACAAGAAATCTGTCTAATGACGCTCGATTGAGCGAAACACTGACGGAATCACTGCTGCAAAGTAAAAATAAAACAAATTAACCTGCACTTTACCTTTAAAAAGAATCGCGACAGAGCAGTGTGTAGAGCAGAGAGAAAGAATGTGTGTGTCTGTGAAGGCGAAAGTAGGAGGGGTCTGTGGTGTGTGTGTGTGTGGGGCACGGTGTCCAATGACACGCATGCACACAGACACAAAGAGCAGGCTGATACAGAGAGAGTAAATGGATTTTTAACCTCTCTAATGAAACTTTCTTTTGCTTTACACACGCGCACACGTGTGTTATAGTAAACAGTACACACTGTTGTATTTATGTATTTATTTATTTCTATATTTACTTATTTATATTCACACATTTATTTATTTATGTATTTATTTATTTCTATATTTACTTATTTATTCACACATTTATTTATTTATGTATTTATTTATTTCTATATTTACTTATTTATTCACACATTTATTTATTTATAATTGTCATGTTTAGTCCGCCATAGTGATCACGTGACACTCTGCGTCAAAACAAGAAGCGCATGCGTGATACATGATACTCGGTACTCGTAAACCAAGACTTGTTCGTTTTCCAAGTCAAAATTGATTTAAAATCTTTGCTCGTCTTACGGAACACTCGCAAACCGCGTTACTCGTAATCCGAGGTTTTACTATATTTGCATTTTATGTTCAGTTCAATAAGGTTTTCTTTTGTGTAGCACTTTTGGCAGCGGATATTGTCACAACCTTGAGCTTTTGAAAGAAACTTTGAGATTTAAACCTGTAATGAGCAAACCAGAGGCTGCGAAAACTTCCCGAAATGACATGAGGACGACACCCTAAGAGGACTCAAATCCATCCATTTCGGGTTGAGGCCCGATATGGGGAAAGTGTATACTTAAAAAATCATTCAGTACCGAGTGTGTTGAAAGGATGTTTGAATAGAAGCATAATGTAAATAAGGATGAGCGCAAGACAGGTGCTTACGGTTACAGCAGCAATTCTTGAAGACAAAGCTAGATTATTCGAATAATACTATCTAGTAGGTTGAGTGTTTTGGGGAAGGGAAAGTCTTTAGTCTTTGTTCACAACAGCAGAAAGTGAGCCAAAAATACAGAGAGATCCAGGATGAATCAGATCTGTTCAGAGCGAGAGACGAGTCACAGCAGTAGAAGTGTGTCAGGATTAGACACCAGTATCATAATTAAGAGGAAGTACATGTAGGTACGCTCTTATCCTGTAAATGGGTCAAGTGTCATGTCAGTCATCATCACATACTTTCACAGCATTAATTATGTCATTGTGTGTATATTTATAGAAAATTATTTCAAAACGGATCCTGTAACAAGTCTGTATGTCGCAATGCTGATATTTGACGATAATTATGATAATAACAAAAAATTTGCAGCAGCATCACACTGTGGTTAGGTGTGCAGGATGTTCCTGTACTGAAGTTGTCCTCAGTGGAGATTTAAGATGCTGTAGTCAGCGTAGTAGGCTTTGATCAATCTTTTCAAGGTACTTGAAATAAGATTTTTTTTTTTTTCCCCTCACATTTAAAATTTCCAGTTCCAGGCACAGTGTACTGCTGCACCATGTACATATTTTTTCTTTTAAGTTAGACATTATTACAAAAGCACAGTTACACCCGGAGTAGTATTGCACTCGCCTTAAACGCCAAGCATGTTGAAGTCTATTTACAATTCCATTAATGTAGCAGTTTAGCACTTAAAGAGCAATTAATCTGTGCTCAGTTTATGTGTGGAAAAAGCTTACTTTTCTTGTAATCGGTGCTAATCATATGGCATTAAAGAAAGTTATATAAAAAAAAACGCAATCAAGCATTAATGCATTCTAAGAGACCTATGCAGTGTTAATTAGCATAAGATCAGATTCATTATCATTTCTCTTATAAAGTCCTAGTCCCTACTGTATTTGACAGAATGTCAGCGAAATCATATAATGATGAAATCGAATCAAAGCTTTTATAACTTAACAGAAAACTTCCTCAGGTAATTACATTTCATAAGTGAATGATCTCAGGGTAATAACTTTAAGATATGAATTTTAGAACAAAGAAAGCAACCATATATCCTGTCCCATTTTGTCCCTGTCAAAAATGTGTCATCGTAAAAACCGGTCAGTAATATGATAATGATTGAGGAGTGCGATGATGACATAAAATTGTCTGAGTGCTCTCGTTAGACGGCCCTTAGGATTTCTGAGTGCTCGGGCTGCAGAATTAAACGTAGTAAAAATATGTTATTTGGATTTAATGAAGTCTGGCAGCCGTAATAAAGATTAAAAGGTTTTTTTTTACATAAATGGTAGTCATGGCTGAGGTTCCCACTCGAACCGTAATGCAGTGTGTACTGCTCTGCATAAACATACTGGACCTAACAATGTGATTGTGCCGTAGATAATGAGATTGAGAATAATGAGAACTAGATTGGGTCTTAGTTTAAGTTAGCTGGCAGGTACAGATAGCTCCTCGTCCTAATTGGTTGAATGTTGATGGTCTGAAGAGAACACTAAAGACTAAAAGAACACTAAAACAGCTTGCATTTATTTTAAGTTTTCTAATTAGCCAATCATGTGACAGCAATGCAATTCAAAAAATAAAATAAAATAAATTATGCAGATATTGGTCAGGAGCTTCGGTTAATGATGACGTCAGAACGTCAGAATTCATGTTGTTGGCTGACAGAACTGAATGTAGTCTTGTAATGCTGTAGCCTATTCACCTCAAGGTTTAATATTTTGTGTGTGTTGAGATGCTTTTTGTGTGAAATCTCCGAAGAGATCAGCAATTTCTGAAATATTTCATATCTCACACCATTGTAAAAGTCAAATTTATCATGCATTTTCTTCCATTTTTATTTGATTTGCATGCATTAAGCTTCTGCCACACGATTTGCTAATTTGCTAGCGGTGAGTGTATTGGCGTTACTATTAAATCAGACAGTACGTGTGTACGAGTGTCTTGGGAGAGCCTGAAGTGTTGAGCCACCACTGCCTCAGGATGTGTAGCAAATAACATGTAGCATTAAAATTAACAAGCCATGAATTTCACAGGATATGTACAACATATGTAAATGCGAGTGATCATATTTACATTCCTGTGTTGTCACACTGAGTCGAGAGAGAGAATTAGACGAGCTGAAAATTGATTGTAAAACGAGTGCTATTATAAGTGCCATTTGATCCGCGCGCTCGGGCACGCCCTCTTTCTGGTGCACGGCACCTTTCGCTGACTTGATTCCGCTCCTGGCTTCGGCAAAGTCATTGAATGATTTAGCGCTGATCGTTACGGCCGCTAGACACGGTCATTAATTATGCACTTTTAAACTTTTAGTGTCTTCATTTCCTCCCCCACTCCTGCCCTCTCTCTGTCTGCTTCTCTTCCTCTGAGGAGTTGTTCCACCTCATTCAATCATCTTTTATGCCACAAAAAAGAAGCCATCATGCGCAGAAATACTATGGCCAAACCTGGTCACCGTGGTAACGCTGTTGAGCGATGCAGTTACCTAGAGCTGAGGGAGAAACTGAGCAAAGAGAGAGAGAGAGAGACACAGAGAAGGAAAGCGTAGAAAGAAGCGAGAAGCCCAAATTGAAAAAGGCAGATAATAGAATTAACTTATCATCCTGCACACCTGTCCCCAAAGCGCTCAGGGCAAAGCAGGTCCGGCTCAGGCCGGTACTGAAGGTCCCTCTTCAAGGATATTGACCAGAACTTTTAGCAAACTCAAAGTCTCTGGCATAATAGACACGGCATCACTCAAGTGTCGGTGCTGATGCTCAGAGCTGGGATAGTGTATCAGCACCGCCCTGCTGCTCCCTGATGGATGAAGCTGTCGTTGCCGTGGTTCTGCTTGGAGATGGTCTGTCCTGCGCAGGAGGGACCTTATCATGCAGTGTCATTATGAAAAGAAGTTCATCATGCAGCTCTACAAGACAGCAATCATTCAGAGTAATGGCTTTTTTGTTTTAATGGTAGACATCCACCACCATTAGTCAGGGCAATTTGTGCGAGAGAGGAGGAAGCAAGGAAATGAGAGGAAAGACTTACATGGCGGGTTTAATTTGATACACTGTCATCCTCTCTGGAAGAGTGCAACAATTTATCCCTCACCAAAAAGAAGGGACACTTGCACTTATAATCTATCGCTGTGTAATTTCGCCGCTCTGTAATTTCACCGCCCAAAGAATCCCCAGCAGAGCAAAGTTATTTTTAATGAAATTACTAGATGAAGGCTGAAGACAAGACTGATGGCGAAGTTTTCAAAATTAATGATGAACGACTGGCGTGAAAAGTAGAATGAGTGACTGATTAAAATGTCATACGTTTCGAGTTCCGCCCCACACACATTTTGTTGTTGATTGCTATGATCAGTCACACTTACGATCACCCGCATACGCACGGACTGGGCTCTCGTGGCTCACGTCCCTCCTTTTAGCATTCCGCTTCTTCGCGAAGAGGCGGCAGGTTCAGTTCAAGGGCACATCGAATATTGACTAAGCCCGCTGACCCGGCTCTGCCTTGGAGCATGATCTGACATGGCTCCTCTGTTCCAGCCCATATGGTCCAATTTAATGCATGAGCAGAAGTCTGGATCTGTGCTGCCGTCATTAAGCCAGCTGCTGTGACCACCAGACTGAATCATTGGGACGATAATGCTCATTCTAGACAATAAAAATGATTGATGACCCACATGTTCTTACAGTAGGATGGCATGACTCTAGCGGGCATGTGATTATAAACCGCCTCCTATGGGGTTTGAAAAGAGTGACCTTTTTAACAATTTGATGGCTTACATTCACCAGGGGGAAAAATACCGCACTGTGTATCTCAGGGTGTATCTCAAGATAGGGTGTATCTCAAGAGCATCATTTAGAGACACTGCACTTTCTCTTGAATAATAAAATAATATCATGTTTTTTTTAATATTCTTAAAATGGCCTAAGAGCATTTCTACACGTTCACCCAATGTAAAAATGAGAAGCTAACATACAGTATGAATACTGTATCTATGCAATGTAAATTAGAACTTTAAATATTAAGAACAGGCAAACAGTGCATCACCACATTACACTATCATGACATCCACTCAACACTCAATCTTGCTTATGATGCTTTTTAAATGCATTTGCACTTTAGATTGCTAGATACCTAAACTAGTTAATGAACGTATGCGAGCAAACCACACTAGTACTCTATGACCTACATCCTGATGCCCTACTTCTGCTGCTGAGGATGGCTTCATATATTCTGCCTAAAATTCCACTTGATAACTGAGGACGGTTTCACTTACTGTAAATGTCATGAAGATGGATTTGGACTGCATTTGTATGAACAGGGTGGCTATGATGGCTTGTGATTGCAATTGCTGTGGTGGGTTAGGAACAGAAATTGATATAGTCCTGTGCCATCTCCATTAGTGAATAGTTGGTAACCTTAACCGACTTTTTAACTAAAAGGCATTTGCTTTTTTGATCACATACATAGAAGATGTACAGTATAGAAGGAACATGAACATCATAAATTAAAGAGCTGAGAGGTAAATTAAATTAAAGACCTCTCTAGGTCCCTGGCTCTCTAGGTCGGTGCTGCCTTCTGTATCCTGTGCCCCCAAGATGATAATCAAATTTGTTTGTGATAATCCATTAGATAAATGTGACGCAGCATTTGAAGTCAGTATTCAGGTATTAATAATATTAGGTATTAACCCTATCTCACCTACATGGTTTCGCGCGGTGGCCGTAAGTACGGTTCATCATGATTCACAGCGAGTTTGGGTGCTGTGATTACGTTTCCATCTTTCCACGCGAAAAATTAAATGTTCAATTTTTTTGCCGGTCCTCGCGGAAGCTCTTCGCGGGAATGTCAAGCGGTCACTCGCCTAACACCACATCTCACCGCGAGTCAAACCGCATAGATGAGAGAGGGTTATAAGGTTAGTTTTCCACTTTGGCCAGTAGCGTGCAGTAGGTGAAATGTATAAATTGTTCAATTTTTACCAAATGTCAGTTCAAATACCTGTTCTTCCTGATCCTTCAACACAGTTAAGAAACTCCTAAACATTGTTTTAAAGCACTTTAATGAACACTGTCCAAGCTTATTCCTTCAGTTGTGGTAGAAAGAAAAAGCTTCTTTTTTTTTTCCGCAATAAAACTGCCGGTGCTGTAATGATATTAAGGTCAGCTGGGAAGATCCTGTCAAAATGATCCCGAGGGTTCCCGCTTTCCTACTATGTTAAAGAATCTTCACTTTTGACATTTTTTTCATATCCGAGTTCCTCCTCATAAACAATGTCACAACGCTCGTATCTCAGCAACCTGACATGATGCAGGAATAAACCTGGTATTGAAACGGAGCTTACTGATAGATAGATACTGACTTACTGATTTTCTTACTTACTTAACTAATTTTTTTTTTTTTTTTTTGCATGCGAGTTCCCCAATTTTCCCCCCCAAATTTAGTCATGTCCAAAGGCGAGCACTTTACTGCTGCGCCACGTGGGAGCTTTACTTACTAACTTACTTACTTTATTGATCTCAAAGCACATTTCAAATATCCAGTAGCAAGGACTTACTTTTTTACTTTACTTACTTAACTATTTATGTTCTTACTTACTTACTTGATAATTTACTTACTTAGTCTTTCTACTTATTTGCTTCACTTACTTACTGAAGTGATCCCGAAGGACATCCAGTAGCAAGGACAGAAACACACAGTGTATGTGGAAATACTGAGCCAGGAATATGAAAATATGCCAAACTCAAATAACCTAAAATGTGACCTAATACTTGATTTTATGGGCCGAGATGTGTGTGTTCTCTAGCTTTAAAACTCGTATATCTTTCTACTACACGATAGTAAAAAGTGCATACTGAGTGTGAGTCTATTTTAAGCCTATAAACTACGCTACCAAGAAGTACTACAGTATGAGAGATTTTCCCTCCAGCTTGGTCAGATGCCAGTTCATAGCAACAGCTATCTTTCTTTCAAGAAAAGTGCAGCTAGCCAATGACACATTTTTACAACTGCTGCTTATATTGCATCATGGGTAAGTGAAGCAGAGCACTGTCTTATCTGATTTCCAGAAACTGTTCACCAGGGTCAGGGTCCAGTTGTGTCCTCTTAGTACCCAGCCACAGGTGCCCGTGGCATCATCAGGAGACTTCATATTTTCAGTAGGCAGGTAACCAAATTCGATTTGCGAAATTTCCAAAGAAATTAATTGGAACTATTTTAAAAGTGTGTCGGGGTACTTGTTAAATCCTTGTTAAACCATCGATTTCATCGATGATGAAAATAGTTTTTTTTTTTTTGTCTCAGGGAAGACAATATAGCTGCTTGGTAAGGTGTTTTGTCTGCGACCCGTGTCCGTGGTCGGTGTTTAGAGACTCGTTTTAATAACTCTTGCTTAAGCAGCATTTATGCTCACTATGTGAAGTTTATAGAGGTTATGAACTGCCAGATTCTTTAATAGCATATAAAGACTTAGGAAGATGAGCAACCTGCATATATTTCCTCCTATCCATGAAAAGGGCTGTGTGAGGGTGGCAGTGCGAGGGTGGGTGTGTATCAGAGTGTGAAGAAGAAGTCAGCGCTTGGGAAGGGAAGGGGAAAGAGGGAAAGAGGGCTCCCTCCCTCCCCTCGTAATGTGTCTTTCATCATCACAGAGAGGGGATTGATTGACAGCACATCAGTGTACTTGAGGGGGGGTGGGGGGAGGGGGCTTGTTGTGTGCTGACCAGCCATAATTGAGAGAGAGTGTGAGGGAGGAGATGGAGCGAGAGAGAGAGAGATAGAGCAAGAGAGAGATTTTCGTGTTTTGTTTTTTT
>JAQMYL010000004.1:9574517-9589731 GCA_030014365.1 Clarias pachynema | reverse complement strand
TCCAGCAAGCTCAGTAAAACCTAACAGCTGTTTTACTTATAGTACTGTGCAAAAGTCTTGGGCACATACAAGAATATAGGGCGTAAGCAAAAGATGCTTTTGAAGAGCAATAAAGAGTAATAAAGTAAACAGTCAATATTTGGAGTGAAAACTCATTGCTTTAAATCAGGAGTTTTAGACACAGATTTGTGCCGTTTTATAAGAAAACAGCTGTTCGGTTTTACTGAGCTTGCTGGAGAATATGAGTTCTTCTGCTACGTATATAAAGATTTAGATTTTACTACACTGCTGAATAATCTTCTAAAGAATAATCAAGTACAAGGTAGTGAATCCTGACTGAAACTTGGATGTATTTTCTTTGCCTTGTTTCTTTCCTGTAGCTGCAGTAATGAATCATTAATAATCACCAGTATGACATTTGAGTGCCGGCTTAAAACTCTTGATTAATGTGAAGAGGGTCATCAGGGGGACTGTTTTCCGTTCATCACTCCATAAATAGAATGAGATTCCTGTTGAGCCAGACTTTAACACAGTAATTGAATATGCATCATGGAGAGAACACACATATAGTACACACACACACACACACACACACACACACACATGCACACGTCCTATTGCGGTTTTTCTGAATTTAGCAAAGGTGTTGGACTCCAGAGGTGCTATGAGATTTCCCTTCTTCATTAGTATGGCTGAGAGGCTGCAGGATAAAACGAATGGCCCAGAGGGAGTCTACTACACCTCCCTCTCTCTCTCTCTTTCTCTCTCTCTCTCTCTCGCTCTCTCTCTCTCTCTCTTCCCTTCCTGTTCAATCTGGATGAGTCAAAATTCATATGTTGGCAATTTGTGACCTTTATGATTGACAGAGTGTTCTGTGTGCTCTTGAGCTCCTATGGAGGACAGAGGACAGTCTTTTTTTATTTTCCGCCTCCTCCACACTTTTTGGCTCAGATCATGTTTAATAGGTTTACATTTTTGCCTGAGGACTAATCATTAGGGATTATTCCATATCCATGTTAGCCCCTCAACCCTAATACTTGCTAAAGGCATAAGGAAGGAAAAAAACGATATAGGATATTCTAGAATAATCATGGTGTCATAGAATTTCACATATTTAGTTTTACAAAAATCACTCGGAGCTGTCGTTTACAGGGTGGTTTTAGTGTTCAGTAATGACTGTGGCTGGCTTTGACATTTATGGGCCTTGAGCAAAATGTTTAGTTGCCGTTATTAGCCTTGTACAGGCATTTTTTTTTGTATTCCCTGTATGTGCACTGTGTCGGGATGATTATTTCTGCAGGTACTGTACATTGCTCGGCTTTTGAGGCTCATAATGAGCTTCCTTGTACTGTAGATTCCCCTCACATTTTTGTCGTCTTTTGACTCCGCTGTACATTTACAGCAGCCCTTTCCGAATCTTATCTACTACGTTTTCCAAATCTTCCTTTCGATTTCCACATAATCCCAGACTTTTTCCCTTTTCCCTTTCCACTTTTCATCTACAACGTCTGGATCCCTTTTGCAATTCTGTCCCGTTTCCCTGTCTATCATATCAACCCCGAACCCGTTCTTCCTCCTACCCTCTCTCTCTCTCTTGCCCTCTCTTTCACTCTCTCTGTCCGGTGTTGTGAGGGCTGTCTTCGTTCTGCTCTCTGCCCCTCTGTGAGGTGTCCTGGGTCTAGGCCGTGTTGATTTGGACGCCCGTGTGCTGTTGGCCTGTGTTGCAGACGAGCAGGAGAGCTCTGGTGCCATTATCTATACTGTGGAGCTGAAGCGCTACGGCGGCCCGCTGGGCATCACCATCTCAGGCACCGAGGAGCCCTTCGACCCCATAATCATCTCCAGCCTCACTAAGGGCGGCCTGGCTGAAAGGTATTACTGCTTACTGATGCCCACTGTTTTAACTCAAGGATATACAGTACAGTCTGGGATGAGATATTAAAGTATATATTAAAAAGCTATAAAGAACATTTGGATATTTCCAGATAGAGAGTAGTGGGCTTATCTGTGTAAGGATAGTTGTTGATCAGATTTTTTGCGGTGTGTAGGACTGGGGCGATCCATGTTGGTGATCGTATCCTGGCCATCAACAGTAACAGTCTGAAGGGGAAGCCGCTGAGTGAAGCGATCCACCTGCTTCAAATGGCTGGAGAATCTGTGACTCTGAAAATCAAGAAACAGGGAGACTGTGAGTAGTGTGCTAATCACACCGAGGGTACATATAAACCAAAAACAGTGCATTCCCTCTCTCTGTCACGCAAACACACTTGTCTTATACTGTATGACATTTTTTTCAGAAATTTGCGCACTGTATGTGTACTTGATGTCACATTTATACAGATCAGTATTTTGCTATAAACAGTAAAGCCTTAGCCTTTTGTTTAATACTGTATAAGTCATGCCTTTGTACTTCAAGTGTAACATCACTAGACAGATCCCCGTTCCACAGCTCTGGTCTGACACACAGTATAAAGAAGCTTTAAATTCTTTAGGATCCTTCTCCAAATGCCTCTGTGATGTTATTCTCTTTAGGGAGAGGCTTCACTCGATATTAATTAAGATTCGCTGATCATTGTGTAGGCGGCACGGTGGTGTAGTGGTTAGCACTGTCGCCTTGCACCTCCAGGGTCCAGGCTCGATTCTCGATTCTGTTTGCATGGAGTTTGCATGTTCTCCCCATGCTTGGTGGGTTTCCTCCTGGTACTCCGGTTTCCTCCCACAGTCCAAAGACATGCAGATTAGACTGATTGGCGTTCCCAAATTGTCCATAGTGTGTGAATGAGTGTATGTGTGTGTGCCCTGTGATGGATTAGCACCCTGTTCAGGGTGTATCTCGCCTCGTGCCCTAAGTCTCCTGGGATAGGCTCCAGGCTCCCCGCGTCCCTGAATACAGGATAAAGCGGTATAGACGACGTGTGAGTGAGTGAGTGAGCATTGTATTTTGCAGGGGAAAAAAAGTTTTATACATTTTGTTCAAATAGAAGTTTTAATCGCTTTATTTAAAAAAAGAAAAGAAAAAATATCTAAATAATTGGGGGTCAATAATTCTCAGGTTAGTATTTTGTTAGTTTAGTCTTATCCTTAAGCATTAGGCTGTATCTAAACATGCACACGTACCCGCAGACATTCATCCCATAAGTGGAACACTGCTACAGTGTATTGAGCGTTTTATATCTGTTCAAATTTGCGATGAAGTAAGAAGAGAAAATGTCAGGGGAGAATAATGAGTTTTTGTTGTTAGAATCTTAGAATAATGCTGCTACAACATGAAGCTGAGGCTTAATTTGATTCAACACCAATAAACACTAAAACAAAACAGGTTTTGGCATAAAATACCAGGTTGTTGTTGCTGCTCGGTCTGAGTCACTGGATGAGCACTGATTTGTGGCTCTGGGTGGGAAAAAAAGAAAATAAAATCAAAGCCTTTTAGCATTTTCTATTTATAATGATGCATCAAGCTCAGCACTCCAAGGCTCATTGTGCATGTCTGTGTGTTTGTGTGTGTGCATGTGTCTGTGTGGGTACTGTATATACAGTGGCAAGTCCTAAGCAGCCATCAGTGACTGGGCATCTGAGTGAACTGAGTGATGCGGAGGATGAGAATCAGCAGAAAGCAGGGAAGCTGTCCGACATCTACTCCACCACCATCCCCAGCGTGGACAGCGCCGTCGAGTCCTGGGACGGCTCGGCTATCGACGCCTCCTTCAGCCCTCAGGGTGGGTGTAGGTGTGTCTACGGGTATTTGGGAAGACTGGCTACGTGTCCGAAATCCACGATTCACGTTTTATGATGCGCTCAGTTATTAAGCGTTTGGTCCGAATCAAACCTGGTGTTTTGTTTTGTTTTTTCTTCCTCTTTGGTGTGGTTTGTTTGAGCAGGTGAGCAAGCAGCGAGCACAGGTAGGTGTGGACCAAAAACAGCTGGTTTGAGAATGCCAGAGTGAGCTGGTTTTGTGTTTGTCAACTAAACTAAAAGTATCAGACTTTCTTACTAATGTAAACTTTGCAAACAGGAATGAAAGCACCCTTCGAATGAGTTTCATTTTTAGAGTGCTCTGCTTGTACACACTGACAAAGCCTCCCCTTATCTTGTAACCTTCCTCACCTTTGTGTAAAAAATGGTTTTAAAAAATGATGCCCTGTGAGTGTTGCTTTTCATGGGTCAGAACTTAAGTAGCTCTGCTTTCCATCCTTGGCGAGGAGATTGTTTTTCACGCCAGTGGTATATTAAAATAAGTCTGAAATGAAGCCATGAAAACAAACCTACCTCTAAGCTTTAATGCTAAATATGATTGAAGGCTTTTGATCGTTCCAAGACCGAATGATCAAATTTTTTTACATTTTTTTTTTAATCTCGTTCTCCTGGTTGGATTGAATTAAAGGGTTATGTTTTTCTGCAGTAGAGCAAGACCAGAGGTTAGCTCATTATTTTAATAAAATTGAGTCATCAGTGGGAATCTCAGACTAGACTTCTTAATGCGGTCTGTGCAGCCTGTGCCATCTTACAGTTATATCTGCAGTCGTGTAAGTACACGCTGGCGTCACCCTGCACAGAGCTAAAATAGAAATATGTTTCCTTGGATTTAATGATGTACTAAAAGATTTCATATAATGCTTTTTTATGCTTATATAATTTTGTTTTAGTGACCTCAAAGTCATAGTAAAAGAATCGTTCTTTCTCTCTGTCTGTGCATGCTTTCCGATTGTGCATGTACAGTTTTGTCGCTGTCCTCAACCTTCTCCATTTCTGATTTCAAACACCTGCTACATGATTAGGGAAGGCAAACCATGCAGTTATGCAGCATAGTCAGCAGGTGGTGATAGCACCGCTTCAAATTACTACACACAACACTTTGGTTATGTAATGTAATGCAAAATGTAGGAAAGTATAAAGTACAAATATTTGTTGTGGAGTACAAGGAAAAAGTATCCGCTGACAAAACTACTCGAGTAAATTATTCAATATTCAATACCGTAAGCCGACCTCTTATCAATAATAGACATGATTTGGCTTTTTCCCAGAATGCAGTAGCCTCCTGATCAAGTGTAATTATTTCTCTTGAATAGAACGGCAGTAAAATGGCAAACATGCTCATATTGTATTAACTGATAATGGACGGAATTATTTACCCCACAGATGAAACTGTAGTTAAAAGTATTATGTAATAATGCATAATGCTCGTATCACTAATTAGTTTCAATTCAATTTTATTTTTAACAATTGACATTGTCGCAAAGCCGCTTTACACAATCAAAAGAATTATTTAAGTTTGTATGAAATGTGAATGTGTATGAATCAAAATGATTAGACTGTGAATGATGAAGTTCAGGCTTCATGTTTAGACTCATCACCGGCCATCCATGCAGCAATCATCAGGTATGAGCTGAGATATACAAGTAGAAATACATTATTTCTTCTGCATGTTATTTGATTCAGGAAAGAAAGAAAATATTACTTTAAACAACACAGAGGGAAAATAATTGCCAACCCAGGTTAATTTGTTCTGAGACATTGTTAAATGTTATCAGTGTAGTGCTGCACAATCGCTCGCTCATTGTTGTCCAGTGGGGCCGAAAGCCATCGTCACGCTCGCACTACCTCGCACAGAGGGTTTAACCTTCCACTTAATGATCGAGTGTCACTTTCAATCAATTCTCACTTAGAGAGATCATAAATTTCATCTTGTCCTGCTGACATACACCTCCACAAGGCTGACCTCTCTCACTCTCACTCTCTGACTCTTTCAAAAAAGGAAAAAAGGATGTTTCTTTAGTTAAGAAGGTTAATCAGGGTACATTCCCGTACCTGCAGCACTTCTAGCCCTATCTGCCCTGTGTAAGTCTGATATAGATGTTTATGCAGATATTTAAAGCTAAGATCCAATTAGTTCAGACTGAATATGAATGAGTACATTTTTTAAAGATTATTTCTGTTGGCTGTGACCGTGTGCTGCTAGTCTCTTTTTTTATTAGATTTATTAGCATAATTAGTGGCAAGTTTGAGAGAAATGAACACAAGGTGATGTGAATTGTACCATCATTTGTGAGCAAGTGAATAGAAACGGAAATGGAATAATAAAAGGTATCGGTGCTAAAAAGTGTCTCCCCTAGGTGAAAAAGTGAATTTTCAGACAGTATCATATAACACAATTTTTTTTTGTAATACTTAATGATTTATATCTCCCAATCCATGCTTTGTTTTTTTGTAAATATGCCTACACATTTATATTTTTTATCAGATAAAAAGTAACACAATTGCTAAAAACAATTTCATACCCCTATATGTAGTGTCCGTAACTTTTTTTTTATTATTATTCAAATCTTTCAATGATCTTAACTGTCATTTAGGTGACACTTGTCCAATTTAGATTTCACATGGAAAGACATAAACCTGAGAAAGTATGTTATTCTAAAATGCGAAATTGTTAAGGTATTGCAACATGAAATTGACATGGTTACGGACACTACAGATTTTTTGCTTTTTAAGCTTTTACCAGGTCATATGGTACTAGAAGCTTTATTATCAATACTCAAGAAAATAAAGAATACAAATCATTTGCATTTTAAATTATTATTGTTTAAAGCGAGACAATATAACATGGAAAAATGGCCATTTTTGGGGCACATATAAAATCATCTCTCCAAAACGGGTGAAGTCGGCAACTTGAAATTTTTAGGGGAGCAAGATTGGTAAAAAAAATAAAATCAGCACCAACACCGCATTTTAGCTGAAAGGAAGTGCCTGGCTGTTCAATTCTCAAATAAATGTTCTCATGAGTGACGGTTCCTCTGTATACTTCTCTTCACTTGTCCACCCGTAATGGAATACCATTGGTGGACAGAAATTCCTGACTGCTCTGAGAAAGACCTCGACCACACTTACACCATCTATTAAAAATACTGCACCAGTTTTCAAGATTATTCCTGAAATGCATCATATTCCCTGTTCATTAGTGCAGCACAATATACTGTACGAGATGTACGTGACCCATCATCGCATGGTATTAGGTTGTTAGTATGAGTGTGAGTAAATGAGCACTGCAGTCCACAGCAGGGTTCTAAACACATACACCAACACAAAGTCCAGACACTGAAGCAGGAAGGAAGCATAGGAAGGATTTTCAGGATTTTCACATCAGAAACGCTGGCCTCCCAGGAACTCCTTTAATGGCCCAAACAGGTCAGGACTGTACAGGAAATATGGCAATAACTCCCAGTGGAGTTCCTGTAACGTGCAAGTTGGTGACACGTGATCATTCTAGTTTCAAGGATCGAGATGCTTATGGGAACAACTGCATTGGGCTCCGTCATTCACGGACATATGGCCTTCTTTAAGACGTTTGCACCATTCAAAAATGTTTTACTGTGGCTTAGAGTCTCATCATCATACTGTACTTGAAGTCTTCTGTAAATGGTAATCGTTTTTTCACCTTCTCATTCATGTGAAATTTCATCACAAGGCCAAGTTTTACCTGAGCTCCCAATGGTAGAAATCGCTAGGGTTTGCACAAACACTTGAGCAGGATCTGCAGTCAAAAACAGTATTCTTTAAAGAAGAAGCGGTTGGTGTGATGTGATTAGAGCGCTGAAGTGTGTCATCTAAAATTCCTCTCAGATATACTCTCAGTCATGTGTCCCTGAAAAACTATGATGGTGTTGGTGGTGATTGACGGGTCCAGCAGTATCCGAGTTCGGTTTTGTCAGGGTTGATTTATGGATCTTTCGTCAAGGAAGAGATGCTAGGATGCCAGTCTGATATCGTCAGAGAAATGTGAGAGCTGGATGAAGGAAATGAGAAGTAAAGAGCCATGCAAGCCAATCACTGAGCACAGTGATTTCATATAAAGATTGATGTGCATGGGAATAGGACCATGGAGAACGGTCACGAGTCCAAACCTGGGAAATACAAGAATTAAGGAATGAAGTAAATGGAAAAAAGGTGATATGAACAGGATCAAAAGCTGAAACACATGGCATCGTTGGAGCCATGAGACGCAGCGTGGAGCTGGAGCCTGTGACGATAATCTCATGAATACTGATGCATTTTTTTCCCTATTCTATTTCTATATTTTGTCAATTTAATATACAGTTCCACATGTCACGACTGATCCAGTCTACAAATTAACGTACGTGTTCATGTGCTTGTGTGTGTGTTTTTTGCAGCCCCAACAGGTTTCCAAGCATCAGGCTACAGTTTCCACAGCCATGAGTGGAGGAATGCCAAACTGAGTCGTGGCAGTGTCTCTCCAGGCAGCACTCATCAGAAGAGCACCATCCTGCAGGACTTGGGACTCAGTGATGATGAATGGGACAAACCTACCGCTAGCGGGTACTTAGCATTAGCTCACCTACAGTACATACAAACACACATACATACTACACATTATAATGAGGATATGAACAGAAATAATCATGCTTTGTTTGCCTTGAACGGATGTTTTTTGGTAATTTATTCAGGTGCACCAACCATACTGGGGCAGTTGGTAGGTATACAATGACTAACTGTATCCCACCCTTCAGTGGAGAGGGGCTACTAAAGGACTACCACTGACCAGATATTTAGAAATAATAATAAAACAGCACTGCTTTGCTGTTGCGTCAGATACATTCATACCAGCAACCATGCCATCATCATGTTCCTGTCACTGCTGTACCGAGAATGTTGCACCATATAAATATTACCTGCTCAGTGGTGGTCCTCGATGGAGGGAGGGTGAAAATGGGGGTATAGCAACTGCTGGGCTACAGTCAGTAATTGTGTACTTACCATGTGCACCTATATGGTAGATATTCCTGATTAAAGGACCAATAAATGTAGACACTGGCACTCATGTCCAAGAAGTGCCACCTACATGAAAAAAAAAAAACATATAAAAATTAACTAGTATACAGTATGTGAAACAGATGGTCAGTAGTCATGAGAAGTGGTTCAGTATAACTGACCATGATAAATACAGGTTATAGTGTGCACAGGTAAAAAGTGTGGTTCAGAATAAATGTGATATCATTAAATGTTTTGGTCACATTTGGTTTTGGTATATTGTTCCTTGGGTACGTTTCGAATTCGAGCCCCGGGATCGTTATCGAGTACACTTGACCTCAAAGTCTGGTTCGTTTTGGTCAGTGAGAACACAATCGATCCAGACCCAGGCACGGATCTAATCAGATATGGAAGCCAATTGTACCTGAAAACAAAATTAGTTTAAACCGCTGTTTAAACACGACAACGTCAGTGCCTTCGGGCTCGTCCAAAATCTCAATGCAATGCGCGCCAATCTCATCCTCTTAACTACACCAGCCATAGGTGATAAAGTAGGAAAACATGCGATATATCAATATCAATATCAGTAATATTAGGCATGACTCAAAGCTTCATTGTTCTCTTTTATTCTTGTGTTAAAGGCAAGCTCAAAAACCCAGTAGGTGCATACTGCCTCCTGCTGTGTCAGAGATCGTAAATATGTAAGTGTACCCGAGTAAAGAGAACAAAAATAATGTGAACGCTGGCCCACAGGGGAGTTGATCCCAGGCACGGTACAAATCAGGCGGCCTGATGTGAAAACGCCCTTAGAAATGATCTGATAGTTTTCCGAACTTTTATAGAACTTAGATTATGCTTTTAATGCAACATATGACAGATAATTTGTTCGCTTATTTCTACCGGAAATGATAAGTTTCACAAAAAACCTTGAAATCGTTAAGGACGGGACAGACCTCATGATGTGTCGTTTTCACTTGCTTTAAATATACGTCTTTGTAAAGTTCTTATGTGTTAATGCGGTTAAATGTCTCAGTGGTGTTTATACTACTTTCATAATGGCAGGTAGAAGTGAAACATCATCAAGTATGTACTGTAGGGTTAAGTGTAGTCCCATAAACATGTGATGCATGTATTTGGTATTAGACATGATTATTTTGAATGAATGAATTTTCCATGGTGTATATTTTACAATTCAATGTCAAAACACATGAAAGGCTGTTAGAAAGCTCTGCTGATTAATAGTGGTAAATGCAACCATTTTCAGTATCAGCTCTAACATCTCTTCTGTAGGCTTTATTTGAAAAGAAATCTCTACCAATGAATGTTAATGAAGGCTATTTTAACTCAATAATTAAAGCTCCTGTGTCGTGTTGGACGCAAAGCCTTTAATCTACAATGGCTGCTGCTTTGGGCAGGAGACTGCTTTTTTGTTAGTGTTTCACATGACCATGTTGATTGAAGCGTCTCTCCGTTACCTGTCTGCAGAGCCGCTACGCTGCCCACTGGCCTTATCTCAGACAGCAGGTGAGGCTCAGTGCCATGTGCCGCATTTTTTTCAAATCCAGCGTGGCCGCTCACCCCATGCCCCCCCAAGCCACATGGCCCTCCGTGGGTATCACAGCCTGGCATTGCGTCACCATCTCTGTGTCCAGCCACACCGGACAGTGTGTCCCATTTCTTTTCCTCTCTTCCGAGCCACAACTTCACCACCAGTGCCTGCACAGCCCCATTGGTCGTGTTCTGTGCTCATACCCGTGGTGCCTGCCTGCTCATTTGCTGCTGGAGTATCAGCATTGGTGTTGGAGTGTTGAAACCTCCTTTGCTTTTCATTACCAGGTTCACCGTGGGACACGACGGCACGGAGCCGGATCAGGAGGAGAACTTTTGGTCTCAGGCGCTGGAGGACCTGGAGACGTGCGGCCAGTCTGGGATCCTCCGAGAACTCGAGGTAACACGATGACAGCACTTATACATACAAGCAAAAAAAAGCATTTCATCCCCTAACTGTGACCATTCCTAGTATTTTTTTTTTAACATACCCATGCATTCCTTACTGCATCCCACCCTTCCGCCATACAGTACATCCCCCTCCCCAACCCCCCGTTTACAGTCGCACGCTGTCATGCCTTCAGTTTTGTGTAACTGCTCCTTCTCTTTCCAGGACAAGCCAAACAGGCTTCTGACTAAGAGAAACCTGGCCGTCTTGGTACCCCCCTTTCCTTTTTTGGGCTTCCTCTCTGCTTGTAGCACTGGCATCCTGGAGCTCTCCCTGTGCTGTGTGGCTCAGAGTCTCACGCTTGCTTAAGGCTGGGGCAGTGTGGGATGGTCCGGAGGGAGGGGAGGGTCGGGTCGGGTCCATAACACACAACCATTACAAACCATTACAAATCCTGGGGGTGCATTCAAGAGATTTGAACACCTAAGGAAAGATGAAGAACTTTCATGCGAATAAAGACTCTTCCATCTATTGGAAGATGAC
The DNA here is from genome assembly GCA_030014365.1 of Clarias pachynema. NCBI lineage: Eukaryota > Metazoa > Chordata > Actinopteri > Siluriformes > Clariidae > Clarias > Clarias pachynema. The sequence continues at coordinate 9,578,492 of JAQMYL010000004.1, read as the reverse complement.
ACATTTGTTTTTAATTCAGTCAGCCACTTAGTGATATCAAACGGATCATTCACTTTAGTCTCACGTTACACTGAATAACATTCTCTGTGATTAAATCTTACTGAATTATAGATGCTTTTCACTTTAGATCAAATTTTTCAGGTGTTTCGAAGCAAAGTGAAGGCTGATGATTTTTTTTTACTACATGCTGCAGTTCTCTGAAAAAAAGAAAAAAAAGTTAGAACAAACCGAATGTACCCTTGGGCATAAATCTAACTTGATCAAGTGTATGAATTTGGTTAGTGTTGTTACCGTGTGTCATCCTGTTAAGAAAGCAAGAGCAAAAAAAGGCAACAACAACAAAAAAAATACATAGACAAGAACATCATGCCATCTAGAGTGAACAAATTCTGTTTTTGTGTAAAAATGCATGATTACTTGTTTGTTGAGTGTTTTTGCTAAAAAAAAAAAAAAAAATGCATCACCTTGGTGAGATGGAGAGTTCAGTCTTGCGCTGACATTCATCATTAACACCAGGACTCCCCTTTCAGTACAGTTTGGGTGACAATCACTCAGAACTGTCCAATGATGCAGGTCTGGAGAGATGGGCATGTGGGCTCGTGCAAAGCATGATGGGAGAGCCCCTGCAAGGCTTTTTTTTTTTTTTTGACTTTCGGTCTTGTTTAACCATACATCCTTTAACCAGGCTTGGTCAAATGCCACCACCAAACATTGTGATGCCCAGAATCCATCTGAGTTGTAAACCGTGTGTGTGATCAGTTATTGCCATGGCTTTCCCATGGTGGAACTCTTCGAGACTGTACTTCGTGTTTGTCTTCAGTCAGCTCCGGTGCATGATAGCAAGAGTGTTTGTGCATTGATATAGTGATGAATGATTACACCGAAGCAAGCAGATGGTTTCTAAATGTTTTTGAGACTGTTGTTGTGTGACTAACCATCTCTTTTGTCAAAAAAAAAAAAAAAGAGCTGGAATCAACAGCAGCCCACTACTGAGTGTCTGTGTAATAACAATTACGCCAATGCTTTGAGGATTGAATCTCATTGAGCTTCTCTCTCTCTCTCCTTCTCTCTCTTTGTACTCCCCAACCGCTGCATTATAGGCCACCATAATGTCTGGCAGTACACTGAGTCTGAACCATGACCCGGCACCTGCACGGTGCCAACTGGGCAGACAGGCCAGCTTCCAGGAACGTGGTAGCAACAAGTCACAGTATAACCAGGGCAACCGTAGCAACACACTTCCCACTGACAGTGGACGCAAAGCCTTCGCCATGAGGAAGATGCAGCAAGAGATCAAGGACATTGTGTCCCCAAACCCTGTGGAGCTACACAAGGTAGTCACATCTGTTAACACAATTAACACCACATTTGGAAATAAATAAGCCTTCTACTACTGTATATTGCAAGTTCATTCCTTGTGTCTGCTGCAGGTGAGTCTGAGCAAAGCTTCAGAGCTGGAGGACTTTGGCTTCAGTGTGTCTGACGGGCTCCTGGAGAAGGGGGTCTACGTCAATAACATTCGCCCAGGTGGGCCTGCCGAGGTGGCGGGGCTCAAACCGTACGACAGGCTGTTACAGGTAGGCTATCACTACACCGTGCACTGGGGATCCAAGGGTTGTTATAGAAGGCCGGTGCAAACATCCAAGGAATAGACACTAAAAAGCATTTCTTCAGCAGGACTCAGTGAGGAAAAAAAATCCAAATGTAAGACTGGATGTATTTCATCGCATCATTTCACAAGCCAGGCCTCCTCCAAGCATTCACTTGAGAGTCTGGTCCTCTTTTGTCAATAACCATACAGCAATACCCACCTTCTTTCAAATTGTCAAGAGACATTTGACTGACTTTAGACAGGACCAATTACCGATTTTTTTTTTCTGAGCCTGTCAGCAGAAAACACAAGATTCTTCTGTCCTCCGACGAAACTGTTCAAACAAAACTCTATAAAAACTTCTACAAGCAGTGTCATGGTTGCTTTTCAGCACAGTGACTATATTGGTTTGCCTCTCCCTCTGGAAATCAACGCATCAAAGTGTGCATAGTTTGTCAGTCAAATTGCAACCTTGAAGATTCTGAAGCCTCTGGCCAGGAAAGTTTACAAAATATATCCATCAGACGCGTCTCGTCCCATGGGCAGAGGCGCCTGAGGCTGAGACTGTCCATCACATAATGCTGGCACATTAACACTGATCTGTAAAACCTTTCTTTATGTTTACTAAGAATCATCTTTTTACCGGAAATTGGATGGAATTACGTTGCGCCTGTTTCACCAAACTCCGCAAGCAAATTAGTCTCAAAACACATTAATTACACATGCGTACACTAGCCTCAAAGCAGCACGAGTGTAAATTAGTCTCAAAAGCCGCACACATTAGAAGCCATGCATACCTGCACATCCTCGAATCGCTCAACACATGCTCGTTGTCAAGTTGATCTGTGCGGTAAAACGTCATCATTTCTTTATAATCCTACTCAAAACTGTTCACAAATTGGCATCCCGTGTGTTAGGAGTGAATTATTTACTTGTTTAGAATTAACAATTAAGACAGATGGTATAACAGAGATACGTGCTGCTCAGTAATAGTTTTTGTTTATTTTAATTTGAAGTTAGTTTGAGGATTATATACAGTATACAGTATGTGTGTATTATGAGGAATGGGCTACGTTTAATTCCTCATGTAGAAATCATTTATGGAGCTATTGGATAAAGCAATGGTATAAAACTTTCAAGTTACGATTCAACTTTTTTTAGGTTTTAAAATTGTAACAAAATCGGAAAGAATATAACATCGAATCAGGGTATTTCTAAAATTGTCATACTTGCACAATTTCAATATAAATCAAAGGGGCACCTAGGATAATTATGAGCACGATAATATCGTATCAGGTGACTCCCATCCTAACTACTATAGTGTTAAGAGACAGAAGTATTAATCTAGAAGTTAGACAATCTGCACTAATTTTAGCTCCATATCTCTGCACATGTTCTGACTTGGTGTGGCTTAGACCACAGTCAGCCCAAATTCAGCACAAGTGCTTGAGAAATGGTGTGTAGCGGTGGGCTGAGCTGAGCTCTACCCTCTAGGTTGAACAGCATGGTCAGTGTTCTGCCTCTCTCATGGCCTAGTTATATTAATCTATAGAGCGTCTGCGTGTGATGTCAGACCCAGCTGCTGATCTGACTGCGGTTTTACCGTGCCAGACGGTTTTTATGCTTGGGAATGCACAACGACATACTAGGTCAAAACCTGGAAGACAGTTTTATCAGTTTTTGTGGGGAGAAAAAAAAATAGAAAAGAGATTTGTGGTTATCAGCCACTCAGCAGGGAGACGAAGCTAATCCTAGTCAAAGACGGGAGCCTATTTTATCTCGGGTAGCATAATGATGAAGTAAATGTTTGGTAAGTTTAGCACAATAAACGTCTAATATACATAACGCATGTGTTATGTTTGCTAATTTAGAGTACATGCAGGCTTAAATGGATTTGCCGTTATGTTTTCATTAGCGTTATTAAGCTTCTCGTGTCATTCAGTTAGCATTTGCTATATGTTTAATGATAAATCGCTGCTTCCCTGAAGCAATTAACTGAGGTAGTTTTTTGCACCTGTTTTATCATCACCGGCTAAATACCTTCGCTGTGAGTGTACACATAGCGAGCTTAGTTACCTGTCAGGCAGCACAGATAGCAGAGTGACTGGTGGATGATAGTGATGGGTCGTTCATGAACGATTCGTTCCTTTTGAACGAGTCTTTAACGTGACTCAGAACAACGAGTTGTCTCAGAGAGTGATTCATTCATTTTCTACTGGGCTGCGCATGCGCAAATCATTGCAAAACCTCCGTAGGTTATGTCCAGGAAAGAGAAATGAGTAGAAAGTAGTTACCTTTAAGTCTTTCGGTCCGAGTTGTTCGTTCTTTTGTCACGTGACTCCCATAGACGCTATGCAGTGCAATAGATTCAAAAGAACGAACGA
>JAQMYL010000004.1:9500663-9524889 GCA_030014365.1 Clarias pachynema | reverse complement strand
GACTTTTAACGAGTACGAGTACTTTAGAAAATGTGGTATCGAGGCCGATACCCGATATCGGTATCGGTGCATCCCTAATGTATAGTGGGCCAAGTATAAGTGATGCTTGATCCAAGTAAGTCGTGATGCTACATCACGTGTTTTTCAGCCAATAAAGGCTGTTTTAGGATGAAAATAATACATATTTATGCTTGAGTTAAGCTTTGTAATGTTAAAGTTAGGGCTTGTCTGAACATTCATTGATGGGGAAAACAGCACAAAACTTGCTGTGTACTCCGTGTTAAAGCCTTATATCATTGCCACTACAAGCAAAACTGGAAAATAAGGATCGCTGTCTACAAAGCATGCCACATTTCCATTAATCCTTTCAACAACTTGTCAGACATTTTGCAAAATTAGTTGGTTTCATTTAAAATGCACAAGACATGTCTCTGTTTAGTGATGGCTACATTTCTTTCTTTCTCCTGTTGGAAATAAAAAAAAAAAAAAAAAAATGAAACCACAGAGGCATATTTTTAAGATTTCCTTTTCAGAAATGTTTTCACCTCCCTCCACCCAAAAGACGTTTTATTGTGGGTGGGTGGAGCAGCCAAAAGACCAACAACAACATTTTCAGCACTGCCTGGGTGGGATTTTGTCATTGTAATTTGGCAACCCTGTATTAAACATCACTCGATGTCCTGTTCTGATGCTAAAAGTCAAATTCAAAATCTAATATGCTGTAAAAGTCAACATCCAAACATTTGTTCAAATAATGAGTAGTGTTTTTATTTTGTGTTTAAACCAGTAATTCATACTGCAGGTTGTGTTAAATCTGTGCTAATGGTTGAATTACATTTTTTTTTTTAAATGTTTCTTGTCTTTCTTCATGTGATTTATTTATTTATTATTATTATTATTTTTTTTTTTACATCTTACCACATCAAGTGGTAAAACAGGTTAATCTGCAATGAAAATTTAGTTATTTAAAACAATGTTCTGTTTCTTTTCCTTCTAGAGCCATGCGGAGAAAGACACCATTCTTGGTCTTTTGGTTCATCTGCACGATCATCTGGCCAATACTGCAGGTGAATTTAGATTTAAAAAATGGAAGGAAACTGTGACGGTTTAGTGTTTTGAGATTTTAAATACCTTTGGTAGAGTGAAATGTTTTGAGGCTTCACATAAACAGGCTGAACAACTGCACAAGCAGGAAGAATCAGGGTTTTTCATTGCTACAGTACCAACCTTAACAATTATAGCATCGTCACAAGAAGCTAGGCTTTGTGTCATTATGTTGTGATTTTCTCATGCTTGATGAACTGGTTTGCTCATACCTGACAAGACTGTGTAGTTGTGAAGTTTTGATGGGAGCTGTTTAATGAATGGGTAATGCCAACCTTATGATTGGTGCTTGGTGAGCTTTCCCAAGTTTATTGTTAATTTGGAAATGCAGTATCAAAAGTATATGGGCTAGGGCTAGACGTGATTCAAATAATATAATCCTTCCTCTCCAAGACCTATTTGTAAACACTGTTCATCATAGATCTTCACATTGAACATCACCTATACAGTCTATAAAGCAAGAGTTTTAGGGTTGGGTTGACTTGGCTCATGTAGAAGGAGCCAGTTTAGTTCCAACTCCAGTGCACTTGTGGTTTTGCAGTGCAAGGATTTTATCAAGAAAAATTTCTGGGGCTTTAATGTGATACATGTGATAGTAAACTATATGTTAATGACCAGTCAGGAATTTGTTATAACAATAATAACTGAATTGGTTAAAAGATTAATACCTAGGAATAGTCTTGGAGAAGTAACGCTGCACCTAATGATTTTTTTTTTCTTTGAATTGTTTAATCTACCAATTATTGTTTGATTAGTCTAACAATTATTTATCACGCTTAATGTAGCGATTTTGTTTGGAAAGGTAATATTTTTTAGCTTGCCTGAATATAATAACCATAACATTTTATGTTTCATTTTTTAACCTTTTTATTCAATGATTTTGCCATTAAAAAATTAATTGACAGCTAAAAAAAATCTAACAAAAAGTGTCAAGAATTAATTAAATCCAGTGTCTATGTAGAGCACTCATATCTTCTAAGACACTGAATATATTTATATCTTTTAAAATTATTTTAAACAATAATAAAAAAAAAAAACCTCTTCATGCAAAAAAACCCAGCAATTCAAAGCCAGTGACATTTTACGATGTAATTCTATGAATGTCAGCTGCATTCCTCTCAGAAAGGCCTGATTATCACCAGTTTTAACATGAAATATATTTAGGAAGCAAATATTTCAAAATTTAACAATATGTTGCGGAGTTTAAACATCTGTATGCACATAGTGTTTATAACTCATCAACAGATCAGAAAGCAGTGTTACCAAACTAACCGCTAGTACCTGCTCTGGAGAAACTTCTGTTGAGTTCTTGTCTGAAGCATTTGATAAGTACACAGAGACTCACTGACACCCACCGACACTCAGACTAAACTCACTCTAATACACACTTAGGCTGCTGTCATGACTTTTTGATGTCCGAGAGAACCGGTGTGTTTTTGTTTGAGGTGTGTGTGTGCTGTGGTGAGCCATTTCACTATGATACAGCTGGCAGTGCACCAATTTATTGTTTTTGGTATGGTTTGGGTTTGGATTTTTGGGGATAAAGTTTCATATTCCACTAAGCTTCTGCTAAATTAAATCTTGTTAAAAATAAACCTCTGCGACATAATAGCCATCATGTTGTTAAATTATCATCACTTAGTATTATTGTACAAAAACATTTTTCAAGTTGCCTTTTGAACCTAAAATTCTGTGGTTAAAATATGAAATGCATTACTTTCAGGTGAACATGATTGTAAAGATCTCCAAGAACCATTAAACAGAAGCGTCTCCTTCTCTGAGGCCACCAAGTATTTGATTGTAGGTTCAGTAATTTTTATGCCAGACATTTTTTTTTTAATGTGTTTAGGGTGACTGTAAAAAAATATATACTTCACACTGTTTATTATTTTTTCTTTCTTTCTTTTTTGTTTAGTCAATTGATTATTTTTTAACAGCAGCTATGACAGTAGTGTCGTGTGTATTACCGTGCTAGTTTTTATATTATTTTTGTAGTAAATGCTAATTTACAATGACTTGTACATGTAATATACATGTATACATATGTAATATATGTAATCTCTACCTATTAACATAATACTTAGTGTTTTCTGTAAGGAGACTAACATTTTTGTTTAAAGAGACTCCATTGCCAGGATTTTGTAACACTCTTGTGTAAAGCAGTTCCCTTAAGGTTTACACCACAGGAAGGTCTTCAGGACAGACGACTTGTCGTGTTCTCAGGAACAAAACAAGCTCTATTTTTATGTCTGATGAGAAAGATGGGAATAAGGGAACTAAGCATGTTTCACAACTTTGGGCAATAACTCAATTAAAAAAAGGAATGGCTGTTCTATAAATAAGTAAAAAGTTAAAATACTTTTTCTTTTCCTCTGCCAAAAGTCATTGAGTATTTAATAATGTGTGATCAGACATATCTATTTTTTTGTTGTTTTATTTAGATGCAAAATAAAAGCTATGAAGGTTGGATAGAAACAGCCATGGAGTGGATCATTAGAGCGGGAGATATTTGTGGTATAAGGTAAAGTGAATCCAATAGTTTGCTATAGTAATTTATTTTATTTTTTTTTATTTTTTAACTTTTAAAAATTTTATAAACTGAAGCCTTTCTTTTTGATACCATTATTGATGTGTCTGATTACCACTGTGGGTCGACTATGTAAATGAGTTCTCTGTTAATTCCTGACTGCTGGATTCACAGGTTGATTGCAGATGATCCTATGCAACAAGTAGAGGATGTGTCCGACATCACTCGTCTGGAGTCCACCCACCCTCGCATGTCCTTCATTTGCCGCTTTCGACGAGCCTTTTTCACTGTGATCTACAGAGTGCTCCTCATCCTTGCTGGTACATTTCACAACAATAAAGGATAGATTTATTAAGTACAAGTGCAAGGTTTGGCTTCTGGTTCAGATAAATGCCCAAAACAGACTGCCCTTGACTTCGAGACCTTTGCTTAGCTCCACCTTTTCTTCAGCTTTGTCTTAGTCTATTTGAAGTTCATCTACGATCTGCTTCCTTCTTTCCTAAAGAAATTGGCATTGTTTTTGGAGTGCTGCGATACGTGAAGTACCGATGGAGGCGGGAGGAGGAGGAGACCAGACAGATGTATGACATGGTGGAGAGAATCATAGGTATTGATGCCAGGTTTCTCTGCTGCTCTTTGTTCTACTTGGACTTTACAGCGGAACAGTGAAACTTGTATGAAATGAGTATGCTGAATCTTTGCTCTGTGTGCAGATGTCATGAGGAGCCATAACGAGGCATGCCAGGAGAATAAGGAGCTGCAGCCTTATTTGCCCATTCCTCACGTTCGGGACTCTCTCGTTCCGCCTCACGACAGGTGGGACTTTTTATCTTTCTGCAGCACTTTTTAGGCATGTGCGATTTGTGATGATCAACTGTCAAACACAGAAAATTGTCCTGCAGTTGTTTAGAAAACAGCTGGTTGTCAAAGCTGGCAGGTTGCTGCGAGGTCTCTGATGTTTATCTTACACAGGACTGTAGGAGCCGATTTTAGGCGTATCGTTGATGAGTTACATCTTAAGTTCATTCTTCAATGGCTTTCACTTACTTTTGTGTAGACTCACGGAAATGCCTATTTTACATTTACAGTTTTAGTTCTGTGAATATTTTATACTTGTCATATTTTAGTATACACTGCCTGGACAAAAAAAAAAGTTAACATTTCAGAAGGGTCACATTATTGACCGCATCAAACAAAGAAAAAAACAAGGAGATATGAAATTACTGGAACGGTCAACTTTGTGGATTTTTTTTTTAATGATACTGTACAGTAAAAACCATAGCTATTTTTAATATTGAAAGTACTCTGGACTCATCAGACCACATGGCCTTTTTTCTTGAGTCCAGCTCTAATGTTCAGTCTTCACGCTCCCTTGTAAATTGACGCCTTTTTCTGATTAGTCTCAGGGCTTTTATTATTGTGACACAGCTGTTTAGCTTGGGTTTCATTTCCATTACCTTAAAACTGTCTTCTTTCAAAATGGTAATATCTACAGGTCTCCTTATAAGGCAAGCATAAGGGGTAATACGAAAATGTAAATATGTATTTCTATTCACCAGTCTTTGTATTAATCTAAAAGTTTTCTTTTCTTTCTTTTTTTTTTTTTTTTTTCCATTTAATTGTTAGGAAGAAGATGAAGAAAGTATGGGACAGGGCTGTGACTTTCCTGTCTGAAACGGAGTCCCGCATCAGGACAGAAACACAGAGGATTGGAGGAGCTGATTTCATGGTGTGGCGGTGGCTCCAGCCTCCTCTGTCTTGTGACAAGATGTCCAGTATGCCTTCCAAAATGTGGCAAGGGAAAGGTAATTCTGCTTGTTACTCGGTATGACATCGGAAATGTTATCCTGCCACCTGTTTATGTGAAATGTAAAGTGTGCCTGTTTAAAAAAAAAAAAAATTTATATTCAACGTTGCGCTTACTGTGTGTTACAGCATTTCCGTTGGACCGAAGGAATTCACCACCAAACAGCTTAACACCATGTCTGAAAATTCGCAACATGTTTGACCCTGTAATGTAAGTGTTGCGTTCATCATCTCTGCATTAAGTTAAGAAAAGTTTAGTTAAAAATAAAGGCTCAAAGAGTATATACGTGTAAGAATACGGGAGATTACGTCTTTGGCAGCTTCAGTAGATTTACATTTGATATGGCAGTCGCACACCTCCTCAGATAGCAGATGTTTTAAAGACATGATGACTTCTGTTTGTTAGGGAGGTGGGAGAAAACTGGCATCTTGCCATTCAAGAAGCCATTTTGGAGAAATGCAGCGATAACGATGGGATTGTCCACATTGCTGTTGATAAAAACTCACGAGAGGTAGGTTTGGCCTGTTTTACTGCTGAATGGTGTTTTTGTGTCTTTTCTCCATATCAGATTTTTCTTTTTGAAAAAAAATTAGAAATGCCCTAAAATTACACATTGATATTGGAGTTCACATATCAGTGGTGTAAAAGCTCTCATCCTGAGCTCTTCTGTCCCCGCAGGGTTGCGTTTATGTGAAGTGCCTTTCAGCTGAGCACTCTGGGAAAGCTTTCAAGGCACTGCATGGTTCATGGTTTGATGGTAAATTGATTTCATAGTTCTGAAGAGAACAGAATATATACGATGTCCCAATTTACATTGACTGTATGCTTATTTACAATACTTATTTTCCTGTTGTGCGATTTGAGCTCATAATCTCTTGTGACTTCCCCTCCAGGAAAGCTGGTGACTGTAAAGTACCTACGTCTTGACCGATACCACCAGCGTTTCCCGCAGGCCTTGGGCTGTAACACACCCCTGAAACCGTCCAGCTCCAGCATGAACACCATGGCTCAGTTACAGCCGAGCTCCAGCCCATCCAGCTTCCTGAGCTTCTCCTGAGTCCTAACCACGTCCTCTTATGCTCTCACTCTCCCTTTTTCTTTCCTTCTCCTTCTCTCTGAGAGTCTCTCGCTCTCCTGGGTCCTTCCCTTAAGTTGGAGCCATGATCAGGAGCTTTCTCCTCATTGAAGACGTATAGTGGTCTTTTGTAAGCAGGTCTAAAGTGACTTTGCTGCAACCCTGCCAGCTTATTTGTCTTGGAGAAGGAGCTGAAAAGGAGAGCTGTGCACAGCAAACATGTTGGCAGAGCTTTGCTTAGGATTGCTAGTCATGCATATCCCTCTTCTCAAACTTTGGTGCAATAGACACAGTTATCTATTATTCTTTTCTTTTTTTAAGAAAAAAAAAAACAGACTGGCTTTATGGAGTAAACAAGGAAACGTGGCTTCCAATTTATTCTAATATTCAGATTTGAGAATATATGAGAGAGAACTGAAGCTGCTGTCTGTGGTTCTACTCTTGTTGTTTTTTTTGTTGTTTATTTTTGTTTTGTTTTTTTCCCAGTTTATTCTTCTCCTTGGGCAAAAGGAGTTCTGTTGGGCTATACATAGCTGCATGTGCTGGTTCCAATATCCCTATATTTATGCTTTAAATTGTATCATATAACTTGGATGTTTATTTCCCTGCAGACTTTTTAACTTTTATGTATTTTCTTTCTTTGTAGTTTTTAGTCCAAAACAATGGCATGCACACACTCTAGAAGGGGTGCTGTAAATATTTTTTTGGATGGTGGTGGTTGAAATTGTCTGTATAAAACTGCAGATTGTCATAAGCTCTAATTAATTTCTTACCAACAAATGAGTGAAAAGACGTGTCCGATGGGATGCTGTGACCATAGTAATGCTAAACAAGCCACTTGGTTTTGAAGTACGTGTTGAGAAATTGGCTTCTTCTGTAATTTAATGTGTGATACCCCCACTTCATGCATTTCTCATTTCAGTCTTGCCATTTTGATTGTATTCCATTGTATTCAAATGCGTTATTACTATAATTGTTATTTTCTTTATATTTTGAAAGTTATAAGTTTTTATTATGGTTGGTGCAGTTTCATTGTTTTGACTTTTTGTTACTCATCCTCTGTCCACCAAAGTGATGTAGTGTGCAGCTAAATTATTCCACATGATCAGGATCAGCAAATCCGGTCAGGTGTTGAAGTTTGTCACCATTTTTGGCCCATTTTGTTTCACCATGCCGATTCGCCACCCTGATCTTCACAAAGCATGCCATGTTTTGGTTAAATATGGTGGGGGTTCATTTGCAATTAATAAAGTATACGTTTGTAAGAAGTATTGTCCCCGATGAATTATCAAGGTTCAGATTAACTCCTGTAGCACAAAGTTTTAATAACTTAACTATATCAAAATTGCAGAGTGTGGTTCATTTGACTGAGCAGTTATGATGAGTTTGGTACCTCAATCCCTTTGTGTCCATATATATATTTTTTAATATATATATATAATTTTCATTAATATTTCTATAAGAAATGCAGTGCAGCTGGAGTTGGAGTATTTGCAGCAAGATGTGCAAAGTGCATTGTTCTCTGCAGCAAATAACCAAATTGTGCCTTAATTTAGTGCTGTTTTATGGTCTGGCACTGCATTCATTGGAAAAGTATTTACATTTTTTTACCTTTTCCAAATTTGACTAATTATTTGAAGAACAGAGCTAGTCAATTCCTTATTAAAACTCCTAAATAATTTGAGCGGCTTTAGACATGAGATCCCTAATATAACTTACACACGCATGGGTGCACCAAATATAAGTCCATCAGTTAGATTATAATGGTTACACACCATAATGTCCCCATGCATGCACAGTTTTTTTTTTTTTTTTTTTAATGCAGGGGTTGACGTATTTTACTTTGAACAGTTGTATGATCACAGAGTTAATGTGTAAGAAATAAAAATGCTTAAAAATACAGAAACACGTTACTGTACTTGCACATAGTGTAATTTGCTTTGTGTCCATAGCCCAATATTGTATTTTTACTTGTTGCCCCTTTTTTAGTCTTTCCTTTTTTCCATGCAGGCTGTAAATTAGGTGAATGTAAACTTGATTTGGTGTGGCACGACTTTAAAATAGTGCTTGACCTTCATTTCCATTATAATTTTTTTTTTTCGTTTTGTTTTCCCCCTGTGTGACGTACTTTTGTACATTGTACATTTTTATCTGTACAAAGTAATATTATGCAGCAGTCTCAGCACATTGTATGGTTTTGACCAAGATCCCTGACCTGCAAGTCAGAGGGGAAAGTAAACAATAATCCAGGCTTTTTAAAGCTTCAGATTGTTTTAATGTAATTTGTCACTTGTTACACCTGCTCTGATTAAAGGTTTATTAAGGGTTTTTAATTGGATGTGTTGCTTCATACATTTGTGTTGAATTGTGTTTTCAGATTTAGAAAGTATTTTGTGTCAGATAAATTTTGTTTAACCCATGAAATTAGTAGTGATAAATGAATTTAAGTTGTAGATGTTGAAAAAGATGGTTTAGTTTTCCCCAACAGTAGTGTAAGCTATATACATTTGAATAATGAGCTGAATATACAGAGATCAGCCATAATGTTAAGATTTCATTACTGTTGTAGGTTTCCCTTGTGCCACCAAAGCAGCTCTGTCCCCTTGACGCATGGATTCCACAAGACCTCTGAAGGTGTCCTGTGTTATCTGGCACCAAAGTAGCAGATCCTTTAAGTCTTGTACGTTGTGCGGCGGGGCCTATTCTTGTTTCCCACAGGTGCTCTGTTTTGGAGATGTTCTGACCTGGTACTTGAGACAGCCCAATTTGGCCTTTAATGTCACAGCTGCTCAGATACTTGAACTTGCCCATTGCACTTTCCTGCTTCCAACACATCGACTTTGGGAACAACCTGTTTGCTTGATAATCTAATACAGGTTCACCTGGCAGTGGTGTTAATGCTGCAGTTCATTCATCATTCTATATCCCAGGAGACTTTGGGCACGAGGCAGGGTACACCCTGGACAGGGAGGCAATCCATCTGAGGACACAAGTACTACAGGCAATTTGGGAACACCAGTTTGCCTAATCTTCCCGCATTGGGAAGATGTGCAATGTTGTGCACGTTTTCCCTGTGCTTGGTGGGTTCTTTCTTGGTACTTCGGCTTCCCCTCACAGTTCAGAGATATGCAGATTAGGCTAATTGGCGTTCCCAAATTGCTCTGTGTGTGCCCTGCGATGAATTGGCACCCTGTTCAGGGTGTACCTTGCTCCAGAACCCTGCTTTAACCTGTACAGGATAAGCAGTATAGAAGATGAATGAATTAACCTAATCTGCATGTCTTTGGACTGGTGGAGGAACCCACCAAGCATTGGGAGAACATGCATATTCCACACACATACAGACCTGAGGCTGGAATCAAACCCTCGACCCTGCAGGTGCAAGGCCACATGTGCCACCAGCTGATCATTTATCAATAATAAAATTCTATCTCATATCTATGTATACCGCTTTATCCTTTATACAGGGTTGGGGGAGTCTATCCCAGGAGACTTGGGGCACATAGTGGAGTACACCCTGGACGGGGTGCCAATCCATCCCAGGGCACACTGAGCCCTGGGGAGAAAATTTGATTTCATTTTAAAAAAAAAAAATAAAAATCTTTGTATGAAAAGTGTATGGTCACACTTTCATGTATGATCATAGTGACAAGGCATTTATTTTTTTTTAAATTAAAAATACACTACATTTTATGAAAATATACACAATGTGTCTGTTAAATGATTTTGGCATTAGCAAAACTAACGGGCAGCACTTTCCTCCATATTTGTTGAATGACCCACATGCGAGTTCTGGTGAAAAATATTTCTTTACGTCACATTAAAATGAAACTCTGGAGTAAATACGAGGTCGGCTTTAGACGGTCCCTGATTATTAGTGAGCTATTTGCGCGCGCGCGCGCCCCTAAATCGCCGTTATTGCTCATATTTGGAGATGACAGGAGCCGTGTGAGGAATTTCCCACAATGCACTTGTCATTACCTAACAAGTCCCGCACAGACTCCGCTGTCAGACCGATGCAGCTCCGACCAACAAGTTCACTTCGAACACTTTACCTGCTCCTGGCTACTTTTATTTTTATTGGTAAGTTCCGTCTTTCTTCACTCGATATTAGAAAATACTCAAACGTGACGTGTCATTTTTTTTTTTTTTTTGTACCAGGCTAGCTATAATATATGTTGGAAATGTATTAGACTTTTTGGCGGCGTGAACAAAAATAACTCTCTCCCATAGTAACGGCGTGGTTTGGGATAGCAACTAAGGTTTTTATTTATTCCTAGCTGGTGTTTAAATGCCAGTACTTTAGCCAACTGGCGTACCCTGCTTGCTAGCTAGCTAACTAGCTAACTGTCTACCTGCGCGTGCGGTGTCTGTGAACTGATGTTGCTATAGTAACTAGCTAACGAGTAATAGATACGTGGGGGAAAAAAACTCCAAGCAAAAAAAAAAAAAAAAAAGTCTTGGTAACTGAGAATTGTTGCTAGATGTTTAAACCTAGGTCAACTTTGTGATAATCGGGTAATTCAGGGACATAGGGATCATTTATATTTTTAAACATTATAATGAATTATACAGGTGGGTTATATATAATGCAAATCAGTCTTGTGCCAAACCCTGCTGACAAATCCAGCTTAGTCTGACCAGGAACCAAACACACAGGCTGAGCTGGTAAGTTCCAGCTTCATCATTACTGTATTTAAACAAACTCTTTCAGTTTGTTCTATCTGCCTTATTGTTGTGTTATGTTCTTAAAAGTGTGGTAGAATTTTCTAGCATTTGTTTTCATCCCTACGAGCATTTATTTCCCACCTGGTGAAGATGATACGGACAAACAAAGCTGGATTTTCCACTGGCAGTGTCTACCATGGCTAGAAAACACCAAAACTACCAGACAACATGCTTTTCTCTCTGACATTCGATACCAGGTTTAATTCCTAATGCAGGAACTCAAATCCATTTGGAAGATGGGGAAACATTTACTGCAGAGTTTACATAATGTCAGTCTGACTCTCTTACAGCCATCACTGCCATATACGGTCAAATAAAGCTGCAGGAGTAATGAAATGTCAGCAGGATTTCTGACCCTCCCTCAATGATTAGTCTTTGGTTTTTCATGTCAGTATTTTAACAGCAGCCAGTCTCACAGTTTACCGAAAAATTGGACATGGCATTGCTTTGACTCTTGAATTTCTCTCTTCTTGAAATTTGGGAAAGTCTTGTTTTTTAAGCCACAGTGACTCAGCATCTGTGCAGGAAAAATAAATATGTATACAGAGTGGCCAAATGTCTAAAACCATATGCAAAAATTTATTTCAAGGTATAAATTATGGCATCCTCTTACTTTGTTGGCTGTACGTTGGATACAAGAATATTTGAATTTTTTTTAATGAACTGATGATGTTGCATGTGCAGATGATTTTTTTCCCCCTCTACTTTGCTTAGATTGTTCTGGGCTAATTTTGGTAAAGTCTTGAGTTCGGGATCTATTCAATCTTCTCTTGTTAGTTTTGAAGCCAACCCGTATCTGAAATGAGAAGAAAAATATAAAATTTCATATAAGGAAAAATGCCTATTGATTAAAAGTTTGTGTGACAAACAAGACAATTGATCCATTATCGAATTCTTTTTTGTAATATTCGGTCTAAATGATTTTAGATGGTTAGGCTGACAGAAAAATAAAGACCATTCAGTTTAAAACAATTACAAACATAAGGTCAAGCGTGCACCAAGCGTACCCAGCTAATTATAACTTAAGTGTCACGGTTGTCTATTTTTAAAGGTGGCCTCAGTTAACTCCAGTAAATCATTGTCATGATGGCTCAGATGGCTCGGCTTTTTAAAATGGCAAAGCAGTGAATGGTGCCACTCCTTTAGCCTGTTAAATTACCTCTGAAGTCATTGCTAGAGTTGCACTAAATATTTGGTAATAATTAATAAATATCCTAATAAAAACCTATATACCATTTTTAACCTCTTCACTATAGGTTAATTTAAAAAATAAAGCTGAATGTCACGGTAATTTAATCCAAACACAGTCATTAGGTGAATTATTAAATCTTTAGTCCAGTAGATGAAAATATCATGCTTTTGTTTATCAGAGTCACCTGTGTGACCACTAGATGGACCTCCTTTCACATAAATTCTAGCCGTACATATTTTCAGCCTCTCTGCCTCACAGATTGTGTGCATTATTCTCAGTAGTAGGCTTTTCATGGATGGATTTTGCACTAGTATACTGAGCCCTGTATTGTTTTTCTTCTGGATTACACATTAGCACATTGTAGTATTATAACGCTGCACTTGTTTGATTTTATAGTTTCACCAGTCTGAGCTGAACGACCCTCAACCCACTCTTCTCCCTTGTAGCTGCTCTATCTCCGCTTGAATTTACAACGCAATAGGTGTGATGGCGTACCGTCTTCTCCGCACTTTGGCCCCAGTGGCCACTCTCCAGTACTCAAGGTCTATTATGAACATTGAGCGACTACTAAATCTCAGCTCACCCGTTTCAATAGGTACTGTGATTTAAGATGTCTGTTTCTGTGACCAGTCCAGAGAGAAAACTAATCAGAGGATTAATTAAAGTTTTCGTTACTGAAAGATAGGCTACAATAAAAAAATTTTCTTCTGCTTATTCTTTTCTCTTCTCTAAGACCAACCAGCTCTAATGAGCCATCACATACAGCACTACGTATAAATTGCATTTATACTCTCTGCATTTAGGTCACAATTTGACCATTGAAGTTTGACATTGTCCATATTATTAGACAGTGTGTCAATGTTTAGGCTAGTTCACTTCCTGCCATCCAAAGGTCACTAAGGGTTTATCATGTGCTACAGCCAGAGGAGACACTGATTTGACAATGAGCAGGAATTTTGCACACCTACATACTCCGATGTGTTCCCAACACATTGTCTTTTCAGGAAGAACACATAACCACTTTTGTTAACTGAAATCTGTACTTGTAACACTCAAAGTTTCACACATGTGAAATAGAATTTTTTATTTTTTTAATTCTACAACATGTCTGGAAAAATTGCTATGATTTGTCTTTGAAGTAGGTATATGTATCTGAAAGAGTGTTTACCGCTAGATCTCGGTCATATACTGTACACAACTAGTTAAAAGTTTAGATACACCTTCTCCTTCAGTATTTTTTTTTTCCCTTAGTTTTATTATTTTCAACATTGTACATTAATACCAAAGACCATCCACGTTATGACAGAAGGTGTATGTAATTATCTTATAAACAAAAAGGTGTCAACAACCCAGAATATGTTTTATATTTTAGATTGTCCAAAGTAGCTTGACACACATCAGATTCACGAGGTAGTCACCTGGAATGGTTTTCAGTGACATTTCTTGCCTTCTTAATGTGCTTTAGAACATCAGTTGTCTTGTGCAGAGGAAGATTGGGTACAGAGTCAGTTGATGATTAAGGGCCCTACAGTGGCAACTTGGTGGTGGTGGTGGGGTTTGAACCTGGATAAGCTTGGGACCTTCTGCTCAGTTGTCCAATGCCTTAACCACTTAGCTACTCCTGCCTATTAGCTAAGCACTTATTTAAGTAAAGAAAAAAGACTATTATTAGGAAATGAAGGTAAGTCAATCTGAAGAACTTTCCCAAGCGCAGTCACCTAAATCATCAAACACTATAATGAAACTGGCTCTCAAGAGGACTGTCCCGGGAAAGGAAGACCAAGAGCTATAGCCGTGCTGCAGAGGCCAAGTTTAATGGTGAAGGTGTAATGGTGTGTGATGGCTTTGCTAGTGATACTGATGGTGACTTGAGGGCACAGTTAACCAGAACATTTCTCAGCAACATGCTATCCCATTTGGTTTGCACTTCCCATCAAATTTATTTTCCCACAGGACAATGACTCCAAACTCACCTCTAGGTTACTTGTCCTAGAAGGAGAGCGATGGCCTCCACAATCACCCGATCTAAAACCAACTGAGTGGGTTTGGGATGAGTTGGATTGGAGAATGAAGGAAAAGCAGCCAACAAGCACTCGTCACCTCTGGGAAGATTTTTTTGGTAAATCATTCCAGGTGACTACCTCATGAGAGTGAGAGAGTGAGAGAATGCCAAGAGTGAGCAAAGCTGTCATCAAAGTAAAATGTGGCTGATTTAAAGATTTTAAATATATAAAACATATTCTGGGTTATTTAACACATTTTTGTTGACTACATAATTCCATATTTGTCCTGTCATAATTTCATTGTCTTCAATATTTATATACAATCTTGAACAATAAAGATAAAGAAAAATGATTGAATAAGAAGGCATGTCCAAACTTTTGACTGGTACTGTAGTTTCTGATCAAACTCCTTTACCTTTCTAAACTAACTCCATGCTTTTTCATACCCTTCTTTGTATTACTGTTTTCTGAACAACAAAATAAAGAAAAAAGTGTGATCTGTTTGACTTTAACCAGGTACCAAGTGGGCTGTTTGGAATACTGCAGAAATTTCTGAACGCACAGAGAAGCTACTGTAGCACAAATTGTTGGAAAAATAAAAAAAAGCTTTTTCTTCTGCTAGCTTTTCATTTAAACTGAGGTGCTTCATGTTGCTTTTTTCCCCTCGTCATTTGATCTTATAAATTCTTTCTCCAGCTTGAAAGATGTCATTTTAGGATTAGTCTCACAAGCAAGCTCTAGCTTTATCAAGTCTTTAATTTATTTCTTTAAATAATTAATTTTAAAAGTCACTTTTTTAAAAATTAATTTCACAAATCCATATTTCAGTTCAGTGACAATAACGTTCTTTAGAATGATCACGGTGTTACTCAAAGTTTTCTTTTCTACTGTAAAATGGGCACACAGAGATATTTAGCCAAAAATGTGTACAAAAGATATGTTGTTGTTTATCTTTTGTCAGTGGTGTAAGGAGCATCTGAGGTTGAGACTGTCCTAAGGTTGACCTCTCTGCTCTATGTGTCCAACTGACTCTGTTGACTTGTGTTTTTTTTTTCTTTCTTCCTGTCCTTCCTGTACCCCGCCTTTGTTTTATTGTTTTTTGTTTGTTTGTTTGTTTCCTTCCCCTCCTTCTCTAGTCTGAGCCTGTTGTCGGTCCTGCGGCAGCGTCCACCGTGGTAGCAGCATCCATGTCTGGCTTCAATCTTCTGCATTTGGTGACCAAAAACCAACCTGCTAAACTCAAGGCCTGCGGGCTTCCCTCAGGTCCACTGGACGCTGTGTGTTTGCAGTGTGTGCACTGTGTGTAGCGTGCTCTGCCTCTGCAAGGTCTAACACGTGCTTTCCTCTATGTGCGCACTTATGAGTGTTTGCGTGAGCAAGGGGTATTGGATGACGTCACTTACAGGAAAAGCCACCGTGCGGAGTTAATGCTAATCTAGCAGTAATGTATTCAAAAATGTATTTACACATGCATAGTGTAAAAACAGCACTAAAAAATAAAGGAGCGGAAAAGGGAGGAGAGGTTGCTTTTTCTGTATTTGACAACTCCTTGGTGCCAGATTTCATCATTCTTTTTCCTAGTCTAGATTCTTCAGTTGTTCATGGATTTGACGTCTAACATTTTTCCTAACTTCCTTTAAGCTTGCATGCACAGCTGAGCTTCAAATTGTTTTGCTGTGTTTTTTTTTTTTTTTTTAATTACTTACATGGTACAGAATTGCTACTGGATCCCAGTAGCAGAACCAGCGGATCCCAGCCTTCATGGTAGGATGGGGCAATTAAGACAAAATGTATTATGTACTGGAGAATTTATGTCCAATGGCACTGAGCAGATTTTATGTTATTTAGGGATAGCCTCACATTTCTTTACATAGCTTCACCTTTCTTTCATTCCTACTCTTTCTAGTTCTTTCCTTTGCTTTCTTTGTTTCTTTCTTGTTTTATCATTTTCTTTTAATCTTTTTTTGTTTGTTTGTTTTCTTTCTTGCTCTTTCTATTTTTTTTTATTTCTTGTGCTTTCTCCTGTTTTATCATTTTCTTTTTTTGATTTTCTTTTCTTATTTTTATATTTCCCCTCTTTGTTTCTAACGCTAGCATTGTTTTTTTCATTCTTTGTTCTTCATTTTTATTTCTTTACTTTTTAGCACTCTCTCTCTCCTCTCTCTCTGTCTCTTTTTGTATGAGTACGTCTGTTTAATAGGATCCAGAAGTCCTCTCCCTGTGAGAATATGGGGAAGTCCTGTAAGGAGGGATCTTCTCTTCTCCACTCTTTTCCTCTCCTTTCTTCTCCTTTTCTCCCAGAGTTTGCAAATTTTCAGAAGTACCTTTGTACTCACTCGACAGAGAGAGAGGCTGCTCATTGGACCCCATTCGCCAGTGGGACCCTTTAAAGACCCTATTATTCCCTCCTTTCACATGGTTTCAATTTTGTGGCCAGAATTTCTCCACACAGAACACAAGTGACAGGAGCTCCAATCTCCCAACACATGGCCTTCAACTGAGCAGGAGCTCTGAAAATAACACAGTAGTGTTGAACCACCGTCGGCTCACACGCACAATGAAAGTACTCTTATCCAGTGAGGGGGCTAAATTAGTATTAGCTGGAAATTCAAAGCAGTTATGTTGTATTTTACTGCATGCTGCAGATATTTTGGTGTTAAGTAGGATTTTAAAAAAAAAACTTAGATTTACTCTTAGGGTATTAAATTGTTATTTATGTGTAAATGTGCCAGTATTTAGTCAGTCATTGAGTTTGTCCTCTAGATGTCCCCATAGGTGCAATGCTAGATAGCTTGTAGGTATTTCCCCTTGCTAAGAACTGATGACTTGGATGTTTCTTCAATGTACAAATTAGTGGATAAATAATGCACAGTGTAATACTCTGGCTGTAGCACATCATCTTGCACAGACCCACTGTCACATGCCGTACAGTTTTCCAGGCAAGAGTCAACATACATTGATTTCTGTTTGGTCATCATATTAATCGTATCTCATAAATATACTCTTGTATATCACTAATCAAAATTGCTCAGCAAGAACCCAGATTTCCAAAATGGAGCATGTGTGCCTTGTTGATGCGCTTTAAAATTTTTCGAGCATGACCGAGTGCATGCTTCAGTGTAGAGATGAAATGTATGAGCATGTGCATAAACTGTCCTGATGACCTACACATCAGAACGGTGAACACTGGCTCATGCTTGGAATTATGCAGAAACGGGTCGTCTTTAAAACTGCTGTATGATGGCTTAATTTGATTTGCATATAGTTTTGCAGTGCTGATTTATTATTTTTTTTAAAGTGTTTTAATGTGGTTGAACTACAGATACTGACTTGTATCCTTCCCAACTTATTCTAGGGACAAGCCGGGCCAAGAAGACATGGCCCCAAAGCTTTTCTCAGGAAGAGCTGAGGAAGCGCTTGACTCCTATGCAGTACCATATTACTCAGGAAAAGGGCACAGAGAGGTGAGATGATCAGAACAGAGGTTGATGACTTTCTGAAAAGATAATTAAGTATATATTTTTTTTACATGTAAGTTTATATGCTATATGGCATAATGGATCATGAAAATCAACATCAACAACAACCTTTAAAAAGTACAGAGGAAACCTGTCATACAGAGATGTTTTGGTTCTGAGGTGCCATCTAGTGGATAACACTTTTAATCCTCATAATGTATGAAAGTTGTATGTATGGTTATGGGGGAAAAGGAATTTCCGTAGCTGCGGCGTAAGCACACCGTCACCTGTCGGACTGATCCTCATCTGAAGGTTGTTGTCTTTAGGTGGTTTAATGTATACAGCAGTTACACACCATAATGCATCAATGAATGACAATTAAAAATGCCAAAAACCTGAACAAAGTGGGATACAAAGTATTTAAAAAAAAAAAAAGTGGAAAGGTCTTAAAACAGTTTAAAACACATTTTAGGAGATTTTTAGACATATGTTTTGTTGTCCTACTGTATTGTGTAGCCCTAAAGAGTACAAATATTAGAAGCCTCCTGTTCCCTGATGTTTTTCATATGTTTTGTACTCCTTATTTGAACCATTTGAATGTTTTTTTTCCTCTTGGTTTTAGAGTTCTACACAAATATTCAAAACATCCGCCCCAGTGATTTATGGTTATGAAATGCATCAGAGATTTGTCACATGAGCTTTCTGTAGTGCCGGATGGATAGTTGCCTCCTGACTGTTCTGAGATTGTTGCTGTCTCCGTTTAAGGAAACAAGAGCGCGGTCGAAAGCACTGAGGATGCCAGCCTGCAAACCGTGTCATGTTTGCAGAGAAAAAGGCAGAACTTTTTCCCCTTCTCTGGTTGGGTTAGGCCACAGCAAAGCACACGTGGGGAAAGTATTTATCGGCCCATTGGCAGGAGGAATGTGAAAAATGCCCCAGGCCCTGAGTCTGCGTGTGGGTGAGGGTGTTGAGTTTTCTGAGGCCTGCGGCTTGCAGACGATCAGAGGTTACAAAACCAAGCTGCTCCCCTTTTAGCTATTCCCTCTCTCTGCGTGTCGCCTGATCTAAACCAGCCATGTTCATCCAGATCAGCTTCTTAAGCATAGTGGTGACGATTAAACTGTGTGTAAATCATGTTGAATTTCATGACACTTTCAACCAGATGTGTTGAGCAAGACTAACAAAATACAGTTTGGTAACAAGCCACAAACATGTTTGTAAGGTAAAGGATTTAAGGTCAATGAAGCAAGTGCGAAACATCTTAAAATATTGAGTTAGTCTGTATGAGCGCATGTAAATAATGAATCTTGCCTTTTGTACATTTTAGTGCATTCAGGGGAGAATATACAGACCACAAGGAGGAGGGGACATACAGGTGTGTTGTCTGCGGCGCCCCTCTGTTTGCGTAAGTTAACAATCATTCAAAAAGTATTCTTAAAAATGTTAGTCATTTTTGTTTGATGATTCACCTCCTGCCCAGCATCATTACCATAAAGCTATGTTAGAGCCTACAAAACCCTCCACAGCGTGTGCTAACAAGATATTAGGAACAGACCGCTGTCAGTTGTTCTGCCTGCTTGATGTGCACTTTCGATCTCTCATCCGGGATGATTGTTGGGTTTGGGCTTCTCCACGCGTGTCCCAGACGCAGTAAGAGGTTAACTCTACCTGACAGGGTGTCCGAAGGCAGCCCAGGAGCCATTACCAGGTCGACTTTTTCCCACAGCTCACTGGAGAGCTTCAAAGGATGCTGAATTTATGGCTTGCATTAACCCATATCTTAGGAACAATGTTCTCAAAGGAGACAGACAACCTCCCTCCCATCCTCCAAAGTATGTGCTCGGAGAACACAAATTGCCTACTTATTGCTCGCTAGATATTTCTTAAATTAATTTTTTTTGTGTGTGTGTGTGGAGGGGAAAAGGAATTAGACAAAATGAAACACTCGGGAAATAATTGGCTTTGTAAAGGAAGTTTGAGCTCAGTGTTGGACCATGACTTGACATTAGGGGGAAAATAGTCCCCCATCAGGTGTAATGCTTTTTTTTCTGAACCTGTTGTTCGACTGCTCAGCTCTGAAGAAATCAGCTATAATTAATTAATAAATTTATTTATTAATTTTTTTCTTTTTGTTGCAGGTCTGATAAGAAATTTGATTCTGGTTCAGGTATGTTTTTTTTTTTTTCTTTTTTTTTTTTCTTCTTTTTCTTTTTTTTCTTTCTCCCTCAATCTCTCTAATCAGACCAGTTATGTTAATTTAAATATGTAATTATCTGATATACAGATCTGATGGCATAGCATCTTAGCATCTAGCTAATAAGGAGGGGAATGCACAAGTTGTATGCATGTGTGAATACTTTTTTTTTTTTTTTTTTTTTTTTTTTTGGTAAAATTGAAGTGCTGCACTTAAAGAATGAAATATGTCTCGATTGCCATGCAAAAATATAAACTTGCTGCCTTTGACCCGTCTCTCTCTCTTTTTCTCTCTCTGTTGCTCATACTCCTCATAAGGGAGAGGTTGACCTTTCTGACCTCTTTATGGTTGATTGCAAGGCAGAGGGTGTACTCAGTCTGCCGTCTAATAAGGCACTAAATGCGGGATACAAAGGTTCACATTCTTATTTATCTACATGCGTGAAGTAGGCGAACACGCTGACTTTAATAGGCTCACAAAATATCTAGCCAGTTATTTTAATGAACGCTATCTGTGTCTCTAAGATTAATGTAACGGCAGTAAATATTAGGTTGCTGTCTTTTTGTAATCCTTTGGGAATTCGCAGCTCTTAATTTGTTCACATCAAGCACAATACTATTCCATTTCATTTGCAATTAGTGCATAACTCTGAGCAATTATTATTATTATTATTATTTTTTTTTTTTATCATCACACTGGGGGAAAAAATGAGTGGCTGGTTTACAAGGACTGTGCCTTAGAGCTTTGCACCAATTTATTTGGAATGAAGTCTTGCAATTTTAATCTTAGTTAGGCCTCTGCTGTGTGCTAAAGGTCACAGGCATGGGTCCAGTAAAATGTATTATTTCAAATTCGTTTAGATTTTTTTTTTTTTTTTTTGTGGCAGAGCATGACACAATACGAATACTATTCTGGGAATGGTTTGTTAATGTCTCACAGCTCTGCAATCCAAAACATTTTCTCTTGTGGTGTTATGTACGCTATTTTTATTCCGTCTCTGTTCAACCTACAAGCATGCATGAATTCCCCACAGAAAACAACCTGTAATAGAAACCATGTGGGCCCACAGTGAAAAATAGGATTTTCCTTGCACTGAGTGATTTCTGTCTTTGCTGCAGAGACCAGAGCCAAAACCTCCTGCGTTGTATGCAGTCTGTGTTGCAGGCCAGCCTCATATAGACTGAATTTCCTGTTTTGTCAGAGCTACACTGCTCCATTCACTGCTCGGCTCAATCCACTGATAAAGCTCCATTAGATCAGTGCAGAAACGATCCACCGGGATTCTCCTGCTCTGACTCATAGGATTTCTATATTCCCCCGAGAGCTTCCTGTGTCTGAGTGGAATTTTGCGGCTTTGTAGTTGCGGCCAAGCACTGCCTCCCTAGCTAGGGAGGAGGAAAGGGGGGGGCGAGAGGGTGGCTGAGGCATGCTGGGCCGGGGATTGGGGAGCGGCGGAGCAGGAAAGAGGGGCGGGAGGGGTGAGGAACCGACTGGTGCTTTTAACCACAGATAGCATCTCAACAATGAGTCGTCTCCTACGAACCTCAAGTCAGTCATGATCACATCAGTAATACTATGTTTGCTAATGATGCGACCGTGCAACTTGGATCAGTCTTGTGTCAATGAGAGCTTGCACTCTGTGGGATCCCTGGGATAAGCCCTTGTTGATGTTCAGCATATGGTCTCAACAGTCCGGGCCCCATGTCTAGCTGGCTGAAAGGAAAAAGCCTCTAGAATTACCAGTGCATGGTACCGCTTAGCAATTAAGAAGGAACATGCTGTTGGTTATTGAACTTGGGGTGAACAACAGGATAAAGCTGGGGAGGTGGAAACTTGAGGGAGGTTTATTTTCAACACAGACTTCTTCTCCTGCTTCCCTGTACCATTTTTGTTTGTTTTGTTTGTTTTATAAATATGTTTTAATCTGTTTTGAATTAAGTAAGTTTTGAGGATGGAATGACTAGAGAGGGAGAGGAATAGAGGCCGTGTCAAATATTTTTCATTTTTACATGTGCTTCGCCTGCCAGCTTTTGCTTCATAACCTCTGAATCAGCGGCTGTTGTGGATGACTAATTCAAACTCAAATAGTTTCAAACTGTTCTGCGTGACTTGAGAACTTGCGAGAGGCTCAAGGCGTACTTCATCGCACCACATAGATATGAAGCAAAGTTACTTTGGTCCAGGGGTGCAAGGTCATTAACTGCTACATTAATTGTTCATATTAATGTAGAAGGCTTGCTGCGGCTGGCTACTTTTTATATGAATGTGTTTGTCGAAGCAGTATGAGAGCGAGTGCTCCAGATCCTCCTCTCCTCCAGCCTCTGTAGCTACCCAGGAAGCCGTGAGGAGGACCACCCATGAGCCGGCATGGCCGCTATTTCCATTCGCTCCCCTTTTAGAAAGCTGAAGTCTTCCACATAAAAGCTATGCGGTACAGAGATCGCCTGCCACACCAAGGATTAGGCAGATATTTTCTGTGACTTTTATTTGACTTCCTCAGCTTTTGGTTAGACAAACCACCTGTAACATCATGTGGTACCTAGAAGTTCTGTCTTTTGGTAGAGATGGCACTTAATTCATCCGCTGTTTTTCTTAGGTGGTAATATTACATGTTCATTCATATCTCATGTCAGGCTAAACATTACCACAAATAGAACAAGAACAGTATGTTTTTTATTTTATTTTATGTTTTTAATCCATGAAAATATGCAAATCACTCTGAGCATGCTGAAATCTGCTTTATGTTTAATAAAGGCCACCACTTCATTCTGTCCGTTTAATTACAAGGCAAGCAAGGATCTCACTATGCAATGAAAAGAAAGTTTTAGAGGGGATACGCCAAACATCTAGTCTGGAATGAGTTACAAAAATAAACGCTTAGCGGCGGTTTGGCAGGGTCGGATAAAAAGACACTCCAAGTGCTAAGACGGAGAGAGAAAAGCCAAGATGTAGTAGGGGGATTCCATTCTATTGGTGCTTCCAGGTTAGAATAAAAACAAGCACAAATATGCACCCATACTACAGTACCTCACACAGCACAGATGTGCAAACTGCACAACAATGTGTGTTTTATTATTACTTTTTTTTCTCTTCCTCAGGATGGCCATCCTTTTTCGATCTGATCAACGAGGAATCAGTATCAGTGACAGATGACTTCTCTTACGGCATGCACAGAGTGGAGACTAGCTGTAGTCAGGTACAGTCCTTCTAGCAAAAACACATGACTCACCACAGGACTGTAAATGGGTGGTTCAATAGAGCCATGTGTGAAATTAACTCTCTGCTCATTTTCAGTGTGGCGCACACCTTGGACACCTATTTGACGACGGTCCCCGTCCCACTGGGAAGCGCTACTGCATAAACTCTGCTTCTCTCACGTTTCAGCCCAAAAATGTTGCTCCTGAAGGGGCAGAACCAAGCGCCACCACAGGCCAACCATCATCATCCAGTAAGACTGAGCTTTGAGGGGAATATTTGGTAAATCAGCCAAATATCAGAACATTGACGTATATCCTTTTGAAGTTCACTCCTGGATGACCAGATTCAGGTCAACCCTGATGCATTGCAGGTGAGCCTAGCAATAAGACAAGTGTGTCCTCCAGCAACCAGAAAGATATTCAGTAGCAGTACTACAGAAAAACAGCATTATTTCAATGGCCTTGACTGATTCCCCCATTACAGAGATGCATGTCACCTGAAACGCCTCTACAGCAAATCTGCTGTGTGCTGCTGCAGCTTTTACCATCTATTAGTGTTTTTTATAAAACAAGATTATGGACTGTGAGATAGACTGTGGTTGATTTACATTTGGTGTTGTCATTAAACAACTATTCAGTCCTATTTGGCATAGTTTGTTTTGTGAATTCATCAGAACGTGAAAAGGCACACATGCTTACAGAGCATCAGGTATAAATGTCTGTGAGCATTGGAATGATATTTTTGTTTTGTAATGCCTTTTTGACTTTTAGAGAAGGTCAGCATGTGATTTCTGACCTTGTTGTTGCAGCTACTTTATGTAGATACACTACCGTTCAAAAGTTTTAGAACACTTCTTTTTTTTGTTTGTTTAGTGATTTATTTTCTACATTCTACAACAATACTGGGGATTTCAAAACTATAAAATAACACATATGGAATT
>JAQMYL010000004.1:9446368-9483294 GCA_030014365.1 Clarias pachynema | reverse complement strand
TTTCAGATGGAAACAAAAAACCTAATGTACTCCTGGGATTTGCATAAAAATAGAAAGGAGCGAGTGTGACAAAGTTAGCAGAAGAACTCGTATTCTCCAGCAAGCTCAGTAAAACCTAACAGCTGCAAAATGTTTTCTTTTCTTTTCATATTTACAAAGTTGCAGCAGTGCCTGGCCTGAGAAATTAATATCTTTAAACTTTACATAGTGTTCTACATCGATCGAAGATCAATTTACTGTGTATTATAATCACATACTATCTGCACAATAAACCAATGATTTTAGCAGTGGATCAGATGGTTTAAACATGACACACAGGCCACATACACTGAAAATGTCTCAGATGTTTTATTCTCTTTCATGCCAATGTGACATCGGCTTCTCCTTATGACTACCTCCCTGAAGAATGTCCCACATATAGCCCTATCTTTAAAAGCTCAGACTATTTTAATCTACTCAGTGCCTATCTAGTCATTATAATGTTGACGCATTTAAGTAACTGAATTCTAGCTTGCAAAGAATAAAATGATTAAGATCTAAAAATTTGCTCCTAAACCCAAAGCGAAATCCAACACAACTTAGATTAGTAAGCTGAAATCCATTTTAAAAATAGTTATAAAGTTATAGGAGTCTATAAAGTTATTAGCGAATGCCTTACCCTACAGTTAATTTTACATAGATAGCTATTGTAGTTCAACACTGCCTTCTTTACTCCAAAACACACCAATCAATCACATCACTTCGCGGAATGAACCCGAGGCTGTGGGGTTTCCCGCCCTGTTGACGTGAACATATTAACAGCACAAACAGTGAATGTGAGATAGTGTGACAAAGCTGATAACACCCTAGGTTTACCTGCGGCGTCACCCCTTCACCTGCCCAGGAGACCCCACAAACAGCTTGCTGCAGGGCATTGTGTGTTGTATTTGTGCACAAACACAGGTCTCTGTGAAAATGTGTATTGGCTTAGATGAGATTCTCAGGGTCTGAGAAAGTAAGGAGTTTATGATTTCACCTGCGAAACTTGAGCCAAAGTCTGATCCTTTGAATGAATGCTCCTGGACTCCCAAGTAGTGAGAGGGGAGAAGCCTGGACTCGAGAGGTTTGGAGATGTCGTTCACTTTAAAGTTGAAAGTTCATCTGTCATTAGATAGTTTTCAACAGTGTTGTGCTTGGAAATACTTGATTTCTATAGAAAGTTAGAAATGTTTAGGTTAGGGTAAAGGTGGTTGTATCTTTCCATATGGCTTCAGTTGTATGAATTTAGACAAAACAGCACACACTCACTCACTTCAATTCTTTCAAATTTTACATGAAGTTGGATTCACAACTTTTGCTTACAAATTGAGAAAATGAGAAGATTCCACTGTGTGTGTGTGGGTGGGTGTGTGTGTGTGTGGGTGTGTGTGTGTTCTTAACCAACACTTCTGCACTGACCCGAGCACAACATACTATATCAGCTTCCTCTCGGAAACACTTCCCAAATTACAGGATGAGTTCACAGAGGTTAATTTGTACTTCGACCAGCTCCCTTCACCTTTCCCTTCTCAACTCCATTAGGTTCATGAGAGCCTGCAGACTGCACAGAGCAGCGATCCCTACTGCTCTCCATGCTGCTCATTTGCAGCCTGTGGGAGTGAGTCTGAATTCTCACAGATTGTCCCATGTCCCTTAAAGGTGGCCTGGGAGAAAACCAGATGTCCATGTGACCTTAAATGGGAGTCAACGGGAAAAGCAGCTCAGGATAATAAGTTGTCTTTGAGGTCTTGTAGGGGGGGGGGAGACCTCTAATGCCCCTCGTCACTCGCCTTCGCCATCATTGTGACTGGCCCTAGATAACCAATTCCCGTGCTTGTTACTACACAGACAGTACCACTGTGTGGTCAGTGGTGCTCCACTGCCACTTCCCCCACCCCACCCAAGGCAATGGGGTGGCCGGCCATCTGGATGCATTTTCTTGCCCCCTTCATCTTCTATATTTAATTTGCTAATCTCCGCACCAAAGATGAGGAGTTTTGAAAACCCGAAGCTCAGTATCTTCAAAACTATGGCCCTAAATAAACATTTTAAATGCCTGCAAAAACAAGGATGAGAATAACCTATTGCACTTCACTGTCTGTGATCAGTAAATTAGTTTACTCATATACATTTGTTTCTGTTCGTTCATCTTGCGAGCCCTGCTCTTGGAGGCTAGAGGGTTTCAGCAGCTGATATCCATGTCCCATAAATGTATTTCATGTGTCTCTGCTTGAACACGATGAAATGGTTAAATCTGACATTGGGGAGTGAGGGTCTGTGGCTAGTTTCTTTTTAGTGTGCCACGATGGACAATTTGTTCTTCGCAGAACAAGGAAAAAAAGAGGGAGAAATCTATCTTCAGTGGCACAAAAAAAAAAAAAACATTTTAAGGTGCCTTTAATTACAGTTCCTTCTTTTCACACCTAGTTTGTGCTTTGATCTCTTCTTCATATTTTATAATTTTTTTTCGACGGGGTTGATGGAGGGGGAAATAAATAGCCCTCTCAAAACAAGTGCAATAATGAACCCCCACTGAACACACACACACAAAAAAAACTTTCAGTCTTTCCTTTTTTTTTTTTTTTTTAATCTTTGATGATTAATGGAACCAAAGTGGCATTTCTTTGACCTAGAGAAAAAAATACTTTTTTTTTTTTTTGCACAATGTGTGTATTTGAGTCAAGCGCTTCCGCCTTCACGAAAGTTTCGAGTGGCCCGTAATCGATCTCGCCAGGACTTTCAGCAGTGGTTTGCGGCAGTGCCTATTGATTGGCCTCGTTTCACGCGCCTGCGCTTGCGACGCCGGTCTGTCTGCGGGGGCGTGGCCTCAGGAGGAGCGCGGCGAAATTCCTTTCTGGTCCGCCTTCTCCGGGGGACGGGGGGCCCGGGGCTGTTTTTTATGAATGAACTGAATACCAGCGACAAATGAACCCACTCTCTTTCACAGGAAACTCGCGACTTCTTATTCTTATGCGAAGTCAACCACACCGTTTCCACTCCCT
The DNA here is from genome assembly GCA_030014365.1 of Clarias pachynema. Taxonomy (NCBI): domain Eukaryota; kingdom Metazoa; phylum Chordata; class Actinopteri; order Siluriformes; family Clariidae; genus Clarias; species Clarias pachynema. The sequence continues at coordinate 9,480,274 of JAQMYL010000004.1, read as the reverse complement.
CTAATAATAATAATAATAATAATAAAACTCTTTAGATGTGGAAAGACACTTTGGACCGGGAAGTAACAATAACAAATTTAAATACATTCCTAAGGTGTTTTGCTTATTTATTTATTTCTCCTTTTTTTTTCTTTTTTTTTTTGCTGTCTCAGAATCTTGAGTTGGACTTGGTGTGGAGAAGGTTAGGGGAGGACTGTGCCGTCCCCCCTGTTGTCAGGCAGGCTCGGTCAGATCGTGGGAAAGGGCCTCCACGTAAGGCACTTCATTCTCAGGCCCTGTTGTTCTTGTGTAATTGATCTCGCCGCGCGCAGATGGGCGGGCCGCTTCAAAGCCCACCGACTGCTGGAGGTCCGTGTGCAAGTTTCACTCCATGCACACATGCAGCTGCACAATCGAGCTTTAAAGCAACTCTGCTTTCTTTTAGGATGAACGTTTTCGTAGTAGTAGTAGAAGTAGAAGAAGAAGTAGTGTATCAGTAGTAAGAGTCTCGTTTTTAATATCAATATTATCTAATTGTTAGCAATTAATTGAGCCACACTAATTGTGCAGGTAGTAATTGATTGCTACACATGAAATAAATCCCTGACAGTGAAATGAGCACTCAAAGCACGCCAGATCCAGTTACACGGATCTGTACCATTATTTGCATGAAACTAAGCAGCTATTATTGAATGAGAATTTCAATAATGGCCATATTATCGTAAATCGCATATCGCATTTTCTCTTTAAACTTTTTAAACCCGCTGGAACACGTCCAGTCACATAAACGGTGCTGGACACGTGAGTTTGTCTCGATGTGGTCTCTCCTCGCAGAATTTCTCATGTTTTCTGTGGCAGCCGTCCAATTCTCTTCACCCCCCCCCCCCTCTCTCCCTCTCTTTTTTTTTGCGCCTCTTGTGCCCCCTCCCTCCCTCCCTCTCTCCCTCCCCATACTATCCACCCACGGGAAAAGTGATTTTCGTCTTTTTTTAAATAATATATATACCACAGCCCCGTCCACTTAGTGGACTTGTTTCTGTGTGGGCAACAGAGATGCATTTAAAAGGCGAATGTTTTTTCCTAAGCTGACCCGTGTAGAAAAGTTGTTTTGTTTTTTTCTCTCTTTGGGAACTCCAGTGAGTGAGCCGCGCGAGCACAGCGCGCAGACCTGACAGCGCGCCGATTTCACTCTGCACATGTCTCGAGTTCGTCCGCACAGACAAGACCAACACTCTTATTGATCGCTCTCTTATTTTATCACTATAGCCACCCCCACTCAGTGCTAAAGAGGAGACGGGTTTTTTTTTTTCCCTCCCCGTGCGTGTGCCAAATACTCAAGCGGGCAGCACGTGCAAATCGCGACACCTCTAGGATCACGAGGCCTGCCTTTTTAGATTCTGTTTTACATCCCTAACGCATTACCTGTCTTGCTTGATACATTCACTTATTGTTCTCAGAGCTTGCTCAGACTACAGTGGATCCGCATCACCCATTCTGCAGCAGGACGTCCGGTGCGCGACACGGAGAGCGCGCGCGCTGCAGGAGCACAGATCTACAGGAACTTCCCCGTTTGGCTGTGAGTCATTGCAATGAGCGCGCGCGGTGAGGAAGCCGCCGAAGCCTCGGGATCCCGCGAGCCGCCCGCTCCGGCCGCCGAGCCTCCGAAGAGAGGACCAGGGAGACCCAGGAAACCGCAGCAAGTCAGTGCCGTTGGCTTTTCTTTGCACACATGTAGTTAGGTTCTAAACCGCGTAATAAATAGTAGCCCAAGACACGTCGGACACACCAGTGCATTAAACGAATATTTTGCATTTTCGGCTGTTTATCACGTGCATGACGTCTAGTGTTGTGGTATGTTGTTGCATATTTATCCTAGACTGACATGAATGCACAACACATACTGTCATTCAATGCATGCGTGACGATTGTGCGGGAAAGATGTCCAACGCAAGCGAAAAACACCACCAAAGCTCAAAATCAAACCAAAGATCCAAAAAAAAAAAAAAAAAATGTTTCTTAGAGTCCACCAATGATCAACCCTATGGCTATGCATAAAAATGCAAATGTGTTTCTTTTTGCATTTCAACCGCATACAAACCCGCACTCTTCTGAACAGACCTAGCAAATGGTGCGTGCATACAGCCAGCCTGCCGGTGATTTTCGGGAGTTTGTGTTATCAAGTGGTTCGCTGAAATCACACAAGTTATTCAGTGTGTACAAACTTTACGGTTGGAAGTTGCGTCTTTAACGATTGCTTTTACGCGGCCCATGACCGAGGCGCGACCTCCGCCGCTCTACAGCTCAGATAAAGCCATGCACACACACACACACACACACACAACGCTATCTACATATACTTGTTGCATTTCCCGTTCACATTTCGTTGTCCTAACTCATAACCTGCTGAAATTATGATTATGTAATGTAACGACCCTGAAGATGGTTTAGTCATGAGCATGTAGGATGTGTGGGATTGATGCGCGTGTTTACGCACCGTGAAGCCGTGATTCACTGTCATAAGGTTCTCTGTGAGTCAGCCTTCCGCTTGTAATTAGCCTAGATGTCGCCCGCACAAGTGGGAGACACGAGGAGTTACGTCGGGGAAAAAAAAGCCGCCGCACACTACCGTATTAAACAGTAAGTTAAATAGCCTTCTCAGGGTGCGTACTGTTTTGAAACACTGTTTAGTCCGACTGCGTGCGGCTTTGGACTTGTCCAGTGCGGTTCCTTTGCCCAACTGGCGCGTAAAAGCCTTGACTCCAGCTGATACGCTCGACATTTTCCAAACTAACCAACGACCTTTCTAGATTTATCTTGGGTCACTTGATGTATACTTCAGTGTTTCCGATGATAAATGCATGACTCCAAAATTGTATTTTTACCCATTATGATACATTCTTCACTTTAAAATCCAACAACAGTTTTTTTTTTTTTTCATTTTCATAAGAGTTTTTATTTTTTATTTTGTAATCTAAGATCATCCAAATGGACCCTCAAAGAACATTTTGTAGCAATGTACAAAATTTAACACTTACATTAATTTTGTTGTAAATTATTTTTACAACAAAATTATTCATTTTGGTTTGGCCAAAATAATTTTAAAAGATATTACAGCATAGAGAATTCTAAAGCAAATGTCCTCATTCATTCATGTAAAGCAAGTACTTACATACAACTACATGCATACATACACACACATGTAAAGCAAGTAAAGTGCCACACACCCACACACACACACACACACACACACACACACACACACACTGTACAGTCACAATTGTTATTAATTCAAATACATTTTTCATTTTAATTACACTTATAAATTCAACCCCATCCATTGGTTCCTCTTTTGTCTTTGGTTTTCGATGTGTTCATGCACACCAGTAAATGAGAGCATTGTTAGAAGGGATCTTGTCTTCCTCAGTTGAGAGCAATGGGTAGTGGAATTGGTGCTGAGGACAGAATGGGCAACAGTCACGTTTCCCGTCCTCATCTTCTTCTGTGTTTACGTCCTCTCCTTCGCAGGAACCCACGGGTGAACCTGTCCCCAAACGTCCTAGAGGACGTCCCAAGGGAAGCAAGAACAAGGGACCTTCCAAAGCAGCACAGAAGGTAGGATGCTAATTACCACTGCACAGATCAGAGACATTTCACTCGCTGCTGGTTGAGTATGAAAAGACAAGAAGACCAAAACTTCTTCTATAGCTGTTTTATTCTTCTTTTAAAGAAGGTGTTTGACATAAAAAATAAAAAATCTTTTTAGATTGGGGAGGGGGGGGGGTTCTCTTTAGTAGTGCTGCAATCATAATGCTTTAGTGTTTTGTGTACCTAGGTCAGTATAAAGTGAGCCCACTGTTACACATTATATGTCACTGCCCATACCGACACACACATATGCATATTCATGCATGCATGAAAAGACACACCCAGTATCCTGTAGTGCTTACCTCCTACTTTTTTAACTGTAGAATTCAATGTAGTTTGTTCCAATGCAGTTGTAAAATCTTATTCATGCTTTGTTTTGTTTAAAAAAAAAACAACCAACAACTGGCTAGCAGCTGATGAAATCATTAACCTGTTTTTTGTGTGTGGTCTGGTTTTGTCTGTTGTATATGGGAAGTTCCCGCAACATCATTTGCAGTCTCGGTTTAGACGTATTAGTGTGCAATTCTCATCCCTGAGCCGTGGGGGAGTTTGGATGTTTTAATTTATCTGCTGGTGGTAGGGGGATCAGGCTCTGGTAATGACTCACTGACAGCCTGACTTGCGCTCTTCCGCATTAAGGTACCGGTGTAAACAGGCTTAGGCCCACTTAAAAAAAAAAAAAACGAAGCTTTTTTTTCTTCCATTGTAATTCTGTTTCATCTCATTTGGCATTGTTATGATAAACAGTGAGCAGATAAATCTACTAAGATGAAAGGAGTGGAAATCGCCAAGGCGTCTGACTCAAGACACTTTTCACAAGGTTTGCTTTCCCACCCAGAATTAATCATCTTCACCACGTCCTACTGCTTTAACGATTGAATTAAAGTGTTCATCTCCGATTTAAAAGCAGCGCTCCTAACTCTGAACGCCAGACTGTGGATTCACCAGTTAAACTAAATAGAGTGAAGACTCCCCTCAAGGGTCTCTTTTTTTCACTCTCATAAGAATGATGCCTGATCTGGGTAAAGGAGCATAACCTAACAATACTCTGCATATAGACAAGACAACTATTTCTTGAAAACGTATTTTGAACTTAACTGAGCGATGGAAAGTAGAGAAAGGAAGTTTATCAAATGTAATGATAAAGAGGTAGTTATACTGCCCTTCGCAGCTTTTAGTAATCATTATAGTTCATATGCTGCTGAACTCCTGAATTAGAAATGTCTAAAACTGCATCATATGACAAGAATAAATCTGGAAAGATAACATTTCTGGCTGTTAACACAGTGTTATCATTATTCAAAAGCTAGTTCTGAAAACCACACACTCTGATCATCTGCTCAATGCATTGGTCCTAATTAAGAGATGGAATATTTTCCATAAAGCGGTCATTGTTAAACTTGATACACTAGACTTATGGGGCTAAGTTTAAACCCTCCTTTCACAAAGCAAGGACTGACAGGGCAAGTCTAGCTCACCCAGTCTCTACCTACACCTTAATCTGCATTGGCCCTGTCTAACATACACATGTCATGTCAGGGAAGGGTGAGTAAAGGCTCAACAATGATTCTAAGGCACGCATAGTGGACACAAGACTAGGCTGCAAAGCTGGACAAGACATGCAGAAGCATGGTTAATTGATAAGGGGGTTAGTTTACAGACCATTAAATATCCCGATTAAATATGTAGCAACCTGAACAGAGAACTGGGTACGGATACACAGATTGGTTAAAGAGACACAGGCAGATAGAGACGCACAGACAAATAGCGATAACAAGAAAAAATAGAGAGTTCAAAGAACTGTGGATGACCTATGGGCTGATTTGTTTGTACTAGTTTGAGGTAGAACTGAAGTACATAGTTGAAATACATTAGGCTAGTGATTACCAGAGCTATTTAATCAAATCACAAAATGGAGTAACCCATCCTCTCATTTAAGAATTTGATATGCCCTGTCTGACACATGAAAGTTACATGAGCTGGCTAAGCGGTCAGTTGAGTGGTGGTTGTGGTCAGACTTGGGTTGAGCCCTAAGAAGCTGTGTCCTTCCAAGAACTTATTCCTGTGACACTTACACAAAAGTTTTGCATATGTTTAGGGCCTTTGTTAAAGTGTACTTATTAAATACGACCAGCTGTTGGATAAACAGGAACGTGAGACAGTAAGATGTCATTACTTACGCTGAGCAAGCAGAACAGATCAAACAGGACTGTTACGTGTAACATGAAGTAAAAAATCCAATTTAAGAATTTAAGTAATTGGGCTGAGTTTCCCGAACGCATCACAGCAGCAAGATAATTATTAATTTATGAGAATGATGACACTGAAAAGTTTCTTTGCCAGTTAAGACAAGTTTAGAATTGTGATGGCTTTGGCAACCAGCCAGCATAGTGTGTATATATATATATATATACACACACACAACTTTATTTATTTATTTTTTATTTGACACCTATCCTTCCCTCTTTCACAGAATTCATAGATTTTTTATCATTTGTATTGGGTTTCCTTCAGAGTGCAGCATAACAAAAGCCTGCAGTCCGGGAGAGCACTTTATATTCTATCAATTATTGAGATGCGCCTTGTCTTGTTAACTGCCCCAGACTATTGTGATGATGGGATCTTCTTGGAAAGCAAAGACAAGTCATTTTTATCAACTCTAAAATGTGTAGAAATGGCTCATGTAAACATTTTACAAAAATAAAGGTGGGAGCCTAATATAGTGCATCCATATTGCCTTTTGATTTTGTGGGTTGATCAAATAAGAGTGTCTAGGATGGGTTTATATACATATATTGAAAAGCATCAGAAAACGTATTGAAGATTGCAGGGCATATGGTTTGATAAACACTCAAAACTACCTTCTATTAAATGCTAACTAATCATTTCTCCTGTAATGAAAGTGGAGAATGTGGTAAGACAAATAAGATGATTAAAATTGTGCTTGTCTGAACTTTTCCATGGACAAAGGACATTTGAGAAATTGGAGGCGTTCCATATCAATGTCTGGCTGTTACCAAAAGTTTCTTAATGTGATCTAAAACCCATAACGGTCTGTTACGATCCTTATCTCATCAGTGAGTCTGCTGATAATGGCCCTCTCATTTACATATGAAGAGCATAAAATTCCTCCAGTGAAATATTATGCTGTCCAGGTTTGGAACGACCTCTGTGCAAGATACACAGACAGCTCCTTGTCAGATGTCTACATATACCTTACACAGACCCTCTGCTGCAGCTTTGCTAAAATACAAGAAGCTCCCTATTCATGTCTAAATGACCCTTTACAATTTTAAATGTCTAAAAAAGCACGTTTCTAACATGTTATGCGTTTTGGGAGAAGTGAATAAGTATTAACTCCTCATCACTGACATTCACAGAAAGCTGAGACCACAGGGGAGAAGAGACCCAGAGGAAGACCAAGGAAATGGGTATGTTGCACAATTTTTTATTTGTTTCAATTCTTTTACAGGAAAAGTACAAAGGTGCAAAGTTCTTAGGCAACATATTATCTTTGGTACAATTTTATGTGTTTATCATGTCTGCATTACTATATACAAAATAATTCACTATTTTCAAACATAGCTTAAAAATGAATGAATAAATAACATTGCAAAAGAAAGTTTGCAGGCCTATAAAGAAAGCAACATATTACATAACAGACCAGTTTTCAAATGGAAACATGCAAAAAAAAAAAAAAAAAAAAACTAATATAGACTCCTGGGTTTTGCAAGAAAATAGAGATGGGCAAATGTGACAAAGTTACCAGAAGAACTCATATCCTCCAGCACGCTCAGTAAAACCTGACAGGTGTTTCACTTATAGTACTGCCCTGCGCAAAAGTCATACAAAAAAAAAAAAAGCGTACTAAAAGAGTACTAAAAATTAATAAAATTAAAACAGTCAATATTTGGTGTGAATTTTTTTTGCTTGTCAATATTAGATACAGACTTGCGAAGTTTTAGAAATAAAACAGCAGTTAGGTTTTACTGAGCATGCTGGAGAATATGAGTCCTTCTGGAAACTTTGTCAACCACACCCCTCTTTCTGTTTTCATGTAAAACCCAGGAGCCTACTATGTATTACTATGTACTATGGAGCCTACTAAGTTATGTTTGTAAATATTGACATAAAATATTAAATATGCTTTTGTACATAATAATGCAAACATGATACACATATATAACAAAATATGTGCTAAAGATAATATGGTGCCTAAGAATTTTGCAAAGAACTGTATATTTATTAAAGGTCATACCCAAGAATAGAGTTTTGAAATTGCTTACAGGGCTGATTAATCTTAAATTACACTTTTACAAACTTATTTTCAGCTGTAGATTACATGTATCAACATTCAAAGCATATGTAGCACCTGCCAATGTAATGACAGCCTACATGCATAATAAACTACAAACGTAACCCAAATCTGCAGCTTTTAATGTAATAAACCAACAAATTAAATACATTTCCCACAAACATAATATAACATTACAATTTTGAAGCTGAAACCTTATTACAAATGTAAACATAATCCGGATCATTACATTAAAAGCTGCAGATTTGTATTACGCTTCTGGTTTATGTTTGTGGGCTGTAATTACGTCGTTACACCATATATTTTTCTCCTTATAAAAATGATCACGGCATATCACGTGAGCTTAGTTAGAAAAATAACTATAGATAGAAATAAATAAACATCTCCACATAACATGAACAGAAATGGTGTGCTAAACACATTTGCTTACACATTGCGTATTAATGCATATTCATAAGTCCTAATATTGTTTATGAGGTTAAGGTACACAGATGTTTCTTAAAATTTAATGCAGATTAAAACATATTATTACTATGGTTCTCAAATTGGGGTCACAAAATCATAGGGGTGGGGGTGTGGCAGTCCAGGTTATTATCCTGTTTGGCTGGTCACCGGAACTGAATATGTTTAATCCGAACTCAAAAACAAGCAGACATATAAAGAATGTACAGTTAAATCTGAATTATGCTTCTTTTTTTTTTATTAAATTTGTTCTATTAATGGAAAAAAAAAAGAAAAAGGAAAAGCTCTGATAAAACATTATTGTACACATTTAAATGATGAGTTTATTGAATATTTGATTGGTTGATGTATGTATATAAAATATAGATGATTTAGAGGGCCTGTGACTTTTATTTTACATGTCACGGAAACCCCACCAGCAGAAATATTTGTTTTTGCAAAAAAAAAAAAAAAAAAAAAAAAGATTTGATTGCACATTTTCGGTTTTATTAATTGGTATTAAATACACTTTGGACATGTTGAAGAGCCCAAATTAGTCCTAGTCATGGACTAAAAGGATTTCTTTAATGTGGAATCGTCATCCATCATTGCAATTTAATCCATGTCTAGGCTTAAGGCTGGGCCTGGGAAACTGCCACAGGCCTTCCACTCAGCCTTGCCACTACTTGCTTGCTCGTCAGCAAGTGCTTAATGAGATTGTACAAATGTTTGTATTCTCCCTTAAAGAAAATATTTAGATTTGAGTTTAGACTTCACACTGACCACAGGTACACTTCGGCAATTCTGTAGACAGCTTAAAAACATGTTTATCAGCTTGTAACTGACAACTTGATAGATTGATAGCCTGCAGGGAGAGAGCCCTTTGAATGGACACGATGGAACGTTTGTATATCAGTCTCTGTCTCTCTCTCTCTCTCTCTCTCTCTCTCTCTCTCTCTCTCTCTGTCTCTCTCTGCTTGCTTGGATTTGTTTTTTTTTTCCTCTTTGATGGGAATGATAGCACGAGTTGAGGTTGGACTTGAATTCTTGTTTAAATCATTTATGGATACCGCAGTTTAAGATAGACAAGCATACTAATTTGTAAATTTGTAAATTAATTAATGAGTTTTGCCCCATAGCTATTGATTGATTTATGATTTTTACCATTTTGCTTGAAATAATTACACCAGAATGTTTCTACTTCAGCGGAAAACCTTTTGACTCAAAACTCATGATTTTAATGCCTAGTTGTGCCTAGTTGTCATTCAATCAATCAAACAAACAAACAAACAAACAAACAAACAAACAAACAAAAAACTAGAATTCCAACTGTTAAAATCTAACAATAATTATCCGGAAAATGTTTTATTGACGTTGTGGCATCCAAAATTTTTACTCTGTAGCAGTGCGTTAGAAAGTGACCAATTTACAGTACATGTTAAACAAAGGTTTTGTAAGGATGCATCAATACCATTTTAAAAAGAAGCTGAGTATACAGTATGTAGGAGTACAAGTTTTAGGTACTCTCTAATCCTCATAGCAGTACAGCGCTATGTTTCTGTTTGAACTACTGGCAGGAGAAACAGCAGCAACACACTTCACTTTTAATGTTTTGGCATCTCCAGCATTCAGTTATCAGTTAAGTGTGGGTGGAAGTGCATCTCTGATGATATTTGTTGGGTGGATGAAAATATTACCTGTTTAATTTCTTGTAATAAGCCTCTGCTGACAATCTACACTCTATCTCTCCGTAAGCACATTTACTATCTACTGGAAAAAAAAGGTAATAAGTGCTCTTGTATGTAACGTCTGAATGTGTTCAGCCTTGTTCATTGACATGACTCTGTAAACTGGTCATAGTGAAGACCAGGATGGCGAGTATAACTTTAAATTGAGGGGGAATTTCTTTGGCTTTTCCTGGTTAGATCGCGTGACTTACGTTGAATGCAGCCGAGATCTGTTTTGTCCATATCTGGAAAAAATATAGGTCGCACAATCATTGCATCTTATAACCTTAAATAAAATACACAGTATGTAAAAATCTTGTGATTTTTGTGATTTAATTGAATTTTATCGCATTTACGCTTCACAGGTGCACCACATTAAAAATAAGTAAATAAAATATTATTGAATGACGTTTTTATGCAACACATCCAAGAATAGCGAATATATTTAAGAGTAAATAAGCATGATAATGGTCCTATACCTTATCTTTTTTGTCGGTACCCTAGTTTTGATGATCAAATCAAAACTGACACTAATAATGCATATTTTGAACCTGATCTGCAAATGCACTTATCTGACCAGTTCTACAGAAGTATTTAAAGATTTTGATTTACATAATCATTAATAGGTAGACTAATGACTACCATTAGGAATTGGAAATTGTGTCTAAATTATTGTTTGTCGAAATGCTGTAGTTAAAGATAAGCTCAATGAGGGCTTTCATTTTTTGTATTATATCACAATTAATTAATTCAATAAGTATCATTTTTATCCCTGCAGCATCTATGTGGTAGTCACCTGAAAAGTCTAAAATTCCTGCATGCATTCATAGCTATTGTAGAAATGTGGACGCAGACCTTCAAGTTAGAATGATTCATCAGTAAATGGCTAAGAAATAAATGCATTGGTGCTAGAGTAAAATATGGACTGGCTTATTATAGCATTACAATCTTTCAACAGTGTAGGATAATAGAGGAGTTTTCAGATTGTGAGTGTTTTTCTGAGGGTTTAGCTGTTGTTGCTGCAACCCACTGCTGGAAACTTTGGACTGACATGATCAAGAGGGTCACGTTTATTTCGCCGCTTTTCTGGACTGATGCCTAGAGGCATGATCAACTGCATGTTCATGGTGCCTGCATTGTATACCACAGGTACACACATCAATGCAGTCTACTGGCTTCACACACAATTGCACACCCATATGCATGTACACAACTACACACAGAGCAAAGTCAATTCATCCTGGACAAGGAAAGCATGAGATGAGTTATAAATATAATTTCTGGAAAGTTGGGGGTGTATTAAAACTTTAAGCTGGGAAGCAAATAAATGCTCGAATATGCATCTTATTACAAACAGAAAGGGGTTTCTACATTAAATATGAAGGCTTGCATTATTGATGGTAGGGCAGTTTAACTGTGAACTGCATTAGGACACAAATGTTGAGAATGGAAAGTAGGTAACTGACAAAGATACAAGGGATGGAAAAGTAACAGAAAGAGAATAAAAAAAAAGTGAAATTGAAACAAATTGAAAAAAAAAAAATCCAAATTCATTCCGTTATTAACTGCATAAAATTAAATACTATATAAAATGTCGCTATTTTCTAAATATCACTTACATTGTGTTTTACATATCACTTATATTGTTTAAATACCACACATTAAGAAAAAGGATTTATAAGGAAAAAATCCACTTTTATTTTTTTTGTTTATAAACAAAAGTCAAAAAGGTCGATGTTGATAACTGAAAAAAAAAAAAATAATAATAATTTTAACTAAATACATCCAGAATATCTAGAATAGTTATGCTGGTAATGTTTCATGATGTAGAAGTAAAAAAACAACAAAAACAAAACAGTTTTAAATAGTTTTAAATAGTTTGCAAATAGTGTAGAGAAGAAAAAAGAAATCATTGCATCATACAGGAATCATCTCAAATGATTACTTCTTATTACTTTCTAATAACAGCATTAAACTGACTGTTCATAAGTGTGTTTGCCACAGAGTAAAGATCTAATCATACCGGAAACAAAGCCCCCAAACTGAGCTATTATTATTATTATTATTATTATTATTATTATTATTTATAATAATAATAATTATTATTATTACATTACAGCATTATTATTACATTGCTTTTCTCTGTATTGTGTGTGGCCAGCTGGTGTGGCAGCTCAGTATCCCTGTGTAACAGCATGAGCTGTGTAGTGGGAGTCACCCACAATGAAGTGAGTTTATGAATGAGAATAAGTCAAGGAGGCAGCTTGCTATCAGAGCATGAGAGTGTCCTCTCCAAGGCCTGCATTTGTAGATGGGTCTCATTTATCCAAGGGCTGTGACGCACACCAGTAATTGCCCATTAACTCAACTAGTGCAGTCAGGGACAGAGCACCAACTTGTTTTCTTTTCCCCTCCTGTTTTTTTTATTTTTATGAATGGACTGAAGGAATGTATGTTCACAGACCTGTCCTCATGTATGGTTGGCTGTGTCGCTTTGAAAGCCTGGGTTATAATCTGTTTGGTGCCGCTTTTTTTTTGTTTTTTGTTTTTGTTTTTTGTCACTGATGAATTGGCATCAGGCATCCACCATAGGCACATTTCTGCCTCCACATATAGTGGGTAGACTTGTCAAGAGCCTTGCCATTCTTTTCCTGGATAAACAAGCCAGCTTTCTTCATTCAGCTACCACTCGCCCTCCTGGAACTAATTATAGCATATCCTTTTTAGCTACAAGGGGCCACTGGAATGTTTTCCTTTGCCTCCCCCCACCACCAGCAGCCATCCCAACCCTCCTAAATGGTTAATGGAAGAAGGTGGCTCTGGCCACCAGAAGGCAAAGAAAGTAGTAGTGTTTAACCATATCTACCTCAGAAGGGACCAAGAATGTGTGTGTCTCATCTGAAAGTAAAAAAAAAAAAAAAACTCAATTGAAATTGTAAGGAGACCCAACCAGCTGCTTCAGGCTCTTGGCGTACTAGTCACTGTCCTCCTTTTGCAACATGTTCAAGCAGAGTAAGTCTGTCAATTTGTTACAGCATGTTCGGATCAAAAACTTTGAGGAGGAATTTAAGATTTCCTTCTTTCCACAGTTTAAGGCAATGCACTAATACAATGAAATATCCAGCATTAAGGCAACATACAGTACATTGTGTGGCTCTCATTAGTTAATTTTGCTGTATGGCTGATGACATTTAAGTAGTCTAGTCAACCCATTTAACGTTGGGATACGTATGCTCTTAGAAAAGAAAGCGTTCTCTGTTCTAATTCCCTAGGGAAAACCTCACAGCTTTTTGTTTTGCAATTTACATGCAGTGTAGCATCTGGTAATGGCACCAATACTAACAAAACTTTCTATTTGTTTACACCAGTGATGTACAGATATTATTCATCACTTCAAAAGTATTGCATGCTAATGTTGATGGATATGAATCTAGTTCTTGGATAATTGATGCCGTTTTTTCCCACATGTGGTGTAGATATCCAGAAATGTTCTAAGCAGCAATAGGAATGGTCTTCCCCAGGGCGATAAGAAAAGAGAGTTGTGCCTAGAGAATAGAATGTCAACATGATGAGAATCTGCCCTGTTTAGCAACGTCATACCGCGCATCACCTTTTGCTAACCATCAAACAGCGTATTTTCCAGATAGCTATGCCAACACTTGGCATTAATGACTGAAGAAGAGATTCAGAAGGTGACCTTTCGCTTTGTGCGTGTAATTTTTATGGCATGCCTTTTACAATTTTACAAGCACTTAGTGAGGCTTCCAATGCAGCATCTGCGCTGCTAGATCGATCTGTTTAAGCATGCCAAAGCGCTGATTTACAGTCTGCCTCTTCCTTTTCCGAGTGTGCATCCTGCACAGGTGCTGAGATGGACAGGGTCCTCCGTGCCAAGTGGACAGGCTCCACAGTTGGCAGGGTGAGGGAGAATCTTTGTCCTCAAACAGCTAGCATTAATCAGTTGTGCACAGCAGTTCCCCCTTTTATTCTGCCAGCTGGCCGGTGTCCACTGAGTTTTATGCATTTGGTTCTTCACCAAGGAAGCAGAACTACAGTGGAGAGGGAAGTGCTTTCTCTTCTTCCTAGGCAGTTTGACCTCCCCCTCTCTCTTGGTAGTAATGTCACAGTTGCAATTTTAGCACTTGGTTGTTTGGCACACAACCTATCCATTTGTTTCCATGGAAATAAGTGGGTAGGGGCAAAAACAATACATTTGTTCCTCATTGTGTTTTCTCATAGAAGTCAGGGACAGTGCTGCAACCACACAGCCGGGACAAATGGTCCAGGCAATGAGCGCAAAGCAAGCCATCAGCAGCCTTAAGTGCCAAAAATTCCTTCGATATGAGGTATAAGACAAGATCTTGATTTATGGTGCCCTTTCACTTGCCAGGTGCTTTGTTCCATTCCCCTCAGTACGTTTCCTCAACTGCATCCATTGAACTCCTCGGCTCTTGAGTCAACCAACCACTCAAACACAGCTGACCCTGTGTGAGAGGCACAGACACCAAACATGGTGACATTACCTGGAGCCCAAAAGCTGTTTCACCTCTTGCTTACCTTCCTGTATAATGCTTTAAATGAAGCCATTACCAGTTCAGTGTATATGAGGGGACATTAGTCATTGCGGACCTAACACCAAGGAGACTCCGCACCCTACGCCTTGGAAAAGGCCGGCGAACGAGTAAATGAATGAGCAGGGGGGCGTGGGGGTGTGGGCGGATGGGGGGGCCTAGAGGAAGTACTCTCATCTAACACAAGGCTGTGCTGCTCTTGGCTATGGGACAAACAATGTTGGCAGGTGGTGAGGAGCGGAATTAGAGCTCAGGGAAATGGGAGGGAGAGTCCGGCAGTGGGGAGGAGGCGTATCGGTGGAGTAGATGAGTGCTGGGATTAGAATTCATCCAACAGTCTCGAAGTGTGGTGGAGAGGCTTGGAAAACCCTCAACTTCTGCCAAAGTGTGAAAAGTTCTTTTGCCCTATTTTTTTCCTTTCTTTTTTGTTTCGTACATGGGATTGGAGGAGGACAGTATGATGCGGATTCAGTGTCAAACATCAAAAACTTTTTATAGCTTCAACAACTCTCTCTAGTAAAATATTGAGCTTGGCCCCATGAGTGTTCTGGCCAGTGATACCTCTAGTTATCCCAGGAGCTTGGCAGTTCTGTGACTCAGTGAGTGTGAGCATCAATCAATGATTTAGCGGATGCTCTGTGTGCTCTTCTGCCCTCTCAGTTACATTTTTTCATGTTTTCATTTGCATACTAAATGGAAAAAAAACAAACATGTAATATATGTTGTCAGCATTTTATACTCCCATATCTCCCTTCCACTAGTTAGCTCTGCCATATCATACACCAGCTATTAACTAGCAAAGTTGAAGGATAAGATGTAAAGCCAGCCACCACATTGTTTAAAATTATTGCTCATGGTATGTCAGTCTGATCATTACCAACACCGTCCTGACATTACCAATTTTTCACTACTGGAATTCCAGACGTCAGTTGCAATAAATCCCGTCGATCTTGTTAAAAAAAAAAAAACTAATAAGAAATATGCACAAATACAAATATACAAAGGCTAAGAACTGCATGATATGTGACATATAAACACATGCCTTGTTTATTACCTTGTCCATGTGATCTCTTTCTCCCCCACACTTGCCCACTGTTTTTGCTGCATAAGCTGGAACCATTGGCCTTCATTGGATTAATTTGCACTTCAGTTCAGTTTTATTTATATAGCACTTTTAACAATGGTCATTGTTGTGAAGCAGTTTTACAGATTCAAAAAGAATTTGGAAGTTAGTTTGAAAAGTGTGAGGAAATAAGTATAAATCATAATGATCAGATTGTCCCTGATGAGCAAGCCGAGGGTGACTTTGGCAAAGAAAAACTCCCTGAGATGTCAAGAGGAAGAAACCTTGAGAGGAACCAGACTCAAGAGGGAATCCATCCTCATTTGGGTGATATCAGATAGCAGGGATTGATTAGCAGTCATACTGTGTGTTAGGTGGGTGGAAGTTCAGTATAAACTTAAACATGTTTAAGTTAATATGGAGTCCACTTGCATTATTGGTGTCTTGGGTACAAAATAACTGGTGAGAATTTCAGCCCTGGAGTACAGAGCGACTGCAGTCACTACTTCTTGGATGGTTGTAAGAGTCAGACTCAAAAAATGTGAGCATCTTGATCACTTTCCCAAATTCTTCCCATTCAATTCTTCCTAGTCTGCCTGCTTATCCCCTATATTTATTCTCTTGTACCTGCTTAAATGCTAAATTTCCTGCCAGAAGCGTCTATATCAAAAAGTGGTATCAAAAAGTGGTATCAAAAAGTTTCAAGATTCGCGAGCCACAGATCCGGTTGCTTTCTCCATATGTCCTCCCTCAGACATCTTCAAACTTGGCAGCAGAATTCGCTTTTGACAGTCTGTTCCCTGGGGACGAATTCTCGATGCACCAAGCCGTGAATGTCAAAAAAAGATGATGAGCATGCACTTTGTCGAATTCTGGACCTTCCTCAGCTTTTTCGATCTTGGAGATGATGGGCTCTTCCACTCTGAAGACTGTTGCTTCATCTCAGGATCGTACCCATACACTCAAGTTTCGTCATTGGTAATGATCCTTGACATGAAGGACGGGTCATCCACAGCACGCTGACGGAGTTCTTGGCAGACTTCGATGCAATGTTCCTTCTACTCCTGTGTCAGCAGCCTGGGGACGAACTTGGCAGCAACCAATGTTCAAATCAGGATTTGCCTGGACTGTTCTGTATGACACACCGACAATGGCAGCAATGTTGTGGATTGTTCTCCGACGATCATCATGCAAAAGTTGCTGAATGGTTTCGACATATTCTGGGGTTGAGCTCGCCGAAGGTCTTCCTGATCTCTCATTGTCTTCCAGTGATGTTTTTCCAGTCCTGAAGCGTGCGTTTCACTCAAATCACTTCAAATGACTCATTACCATAAAACTTGCCAAATCATGTCAAACAGATTTGCCCAGTTTCATACAGAATTTCTCCTTAGCTCCTTAGCTGTTCTAACTTGCTGTCTAAATTGCTGATGAAATAGCAGACATGGTAATACATGTGGAGAGAATAACACAAGTTGCACAGCTCCCGATGTACACAGGACAGTGTTTTTTGGCACACTGACTTATGAGGGTCGGTGCTCCCTGTGACTATGGTGGAGCCATGTGCTGCCATCTGTTGGCGTGTTTTTATTTCTGTCTACGGTGTAAAACAAAGCTGGAGGCATCCAAACTATGCAATAATCTCTTTGATATTGGTATCGTTGGGATTGAGATGTGTCTGCTATGTATGCTCTGTAAAGATTAGTTTTGGTCTTCATGAGAGCCATTTTCATCATGCTGATTAAAGGGTTTTGCAAATGCACTTGACAATACTGTTCCTTAAAGAACTGTTCCAGCTGACCTTCATGTCTTATAATAACAACTGACTGTTGTTCTTGTTACTTACTTACATAATTCCATGTGTATTATTTCATAGTTTTGAAATCGCCAGTATAGTTCTAGAATGTAGAAAATAAGTCACTAAACAAAAAAACATGAAGCAGAAGGTGTGTCCAGACTTTTGACTGGTGCTGTAAATCTGACATGACTCACGATGAAAGGATTCATAATTTGCGGTTTGGTTGAGAAGGAAATCAGCACCACTATACACTATTTTACGTGTATTGTTTCTTATGTCTGTGGTGGTTCTGGTTGCACAAAAGTAAAAAACATTCCATGTCAAACGATTTGTTATCAGAGGCAGTCTATAGTCGTTTTATTATCTGCACCAGACATGAAAGCATTCGTCTAATTAAGCTGTACAGGCAGTATTCGCCGAAGTGTTGATGTGAGAAAGGAGAAGAGAGGAAGGGAAAAGGATAACAGGGAATTGCAACTGTGTTTGTAAGAGCAGGGAAAGGTATGTGGCCTCTGTTCTTGATGGTATGGCCTCTACACAATCCATTGCCTCTATCAGTCTCAGGCCCCACATGTGCTGCCTCTGTTTCCTGTTGGGGGGAAAGCTAGGCGGAGACAGGGCTGCAGTTGTGGATTCTTTCACTGATGTCTTTCATCCAGAGTATTTGTACACATCCAAAATATTCCCATGCAACATTCATTGAAATAACTAGCTTGTATTTATAGGTCCAATAGTATTTACAAGACTACAATGGTGAGGATATCACACAAAAAAAAGAGCTATAGAACTATGTTTCAGAATTGTGTTAAATCTCCCATTCATGTTGAGGACGTTTTATGAAGCCGGCTCCTATTCCTATCCAAAAATGCAGACACGCTCACATTAGCGGTGTCAATTAACCGTTAATGTATGCGGTTAGTGTGATTAATGCGTAGAAAGCTTAAGTCGAAAAAAGAAAGAAGTCAATGGAATGGCAGACAAAGAGAGCCTCTAGTGAAGGAGAAAAATGGTAGTAAGGATGTAGGTTTACTGACTTAACTAAAAAAGCTTGAGGCATGTACTGCTGTAAGGCAGACATTGTGTACATAAATACACCACCCTTAGCTAAATAGTTGGGCTTCCTCCATGTTTTCTCACCACACTTCTGCTGTTCTTCAAATTCTATGAAAACATAGTGGGGATTCATGTTATTAGCGTATTTTCGCCACTGCCAATAGGACACAGGACATGAGTTGTTCCAGGCAACACAGGTTAATCCACAACATCTGCATCATTCAGCGCGCTATGGGCGGAGTCGACTGCTCCTTATGGATTCTTTCCCACTCAACTCTTATTCCTGAACAAAACCACAACTGCATCCTATAGTTCCAAGAACACAAGAAGTCTCTTATATGCTATATAACATAAGTGGCTATGAATAACGTGTGCAGATATCAATAACCATAAAGGATTTGTGTGCCAGAGAAAGACAGACAGCAAAAAATAATCTAAACACAAGCAAAAGATAAGGAACTACTAATGAGTATGGGATACTCTATATAATCCCAAAAGACTTAGTAGGGACCCTCATGACAACAAAAACTCAAACTAGAAACTTGTATGGAACTAAACTAAAACCTGAATTATAGTAGTGCCCATGACCCCTCTCCCCTTTGAAAAACTCTGGGAACTGATTTCACTTCAAACAGCAGAGGCTCCTAAACAGAGCAGATCCAATTTGCGCCTTTCTTTCCCTCCAGAACACCCCCTCCTGAAAAAAAGGGGAAAAAAAAAATCTTAACAAAAGGCTGCTTGTCCTGCCAGGAATTTTCCACATTCCTCACTCTGGCAGACATTTTTCTCTTCTACAATGGGCCCTTCGGCAATTCCCCCTAATCGTGGGGTTTAGCTCTCCTCTGATAGGTGCCATTCATAGCGCTATTTGGTAGAGGAGTGTGGTTGATTGGGAAATGGAGAAGAGTGGAATGGAGGGGTGGATGGAGGTTTGTTGGCAGCGGAGGGCTTGGATTTCCTGGCTGTAGAACCTTTTCAGGATCAGCCGAAAAAATGGAGGCATTCCAGGAGAAATCACAAAGCTGACGTTGTGCCACCCCTGCACCCGGGAGAAGCCTGGCTCCCTTTCCCCACTTCCACCTTTAGTTTAATATAACATGTGGTCTTTATTCGAAGAAGCGGTGGGGGTGGGGCGGGGCGCAGTTACTGGGTGGCTCGTCCGTGGGGTCTGCCTCAACTGAGGGAGTCCTTGGATAGGTTTGCCTCATCAAATCAGGCAGAGTGTTTTTTATTTTTCCTGTCTTTGTGGAATTCTTGTCAGCGGCCCTAAGGAGAGGCTATGTAAAAAAAAAAAAAAAGTAAAAAAAAAAAAAAGGCTTTTGCGCAAACACAAACCATGTGTTCTCAGTTTAAGTTTAAAGTGAACATGAGCTGCATGCTTGCTTTCTAGACTCTGTCCTCTATTTTATTAGCAAGGTAAAATGAAAATGGGGTCTATTTATAATTTTAAATGCTTCAATAATTGCAAAGTTGCTATTACCAATTTGTGTTTTAATTGCGTGGTGGTGTTTAAACACAAATATTAAAGTCTAAAGAGAATTTTAAATCAAAAACAACCACCGATCTTCAAGACAGAGTTGATTATAAGGACCTGACTTAATTACGAACTTGGGCACAATTTGGAAATTTGTTGACACTTTCTTTCTTTTTTTTTGTTTTTAAGCTAAAGCTTAGTGTAGTGAACGTCTCATAGCTTTCTGTAGAACACTAAGTTGTTTGGTTCCATTGAATTATGTTATTGCGTTATATACACTGCACAAATGTGATAATAAAGGTCAAAGCGCAAAGTCATGCCCACAAAACTCTGGCTAAATATATTACATATAACTGGGACTGATGAAACAAATATTTAAAATGGTGCCTGATTGACGTGAAAGAACAGTGTTCACCCCATCGTTGGGATATCTTTAAAATGCCCCTTTGCACTAAGCCATCCATAGCATGGGGTAGCCATTTCTATGTTTGGGAAGACAATATCATCTCTCTCTCTCTCTCTCTCTTCTTCCCTTTTGTCAGTTAGAATGACATGTTTTTGATGTGATGAATGCCTAAGAGGGTAATTATTAGCCTGGTGATATACATCTGGGGAAGCACATGTTAGACTAACAGTTGAGTACTATGTGGAGAAATATCTCATGGGTGGAAGGTTCGAGTCCCACCTTAGGGTTGGTGCATGTGGAGTTTGGATGTTCTCCCTGTGCTTGGTGGGTTTCCTCCCACAGTTTAAACACATGCAGCATTTTCAAATTGCTCATAGTATGTGAATGAATGTGCTCTGCGATCAGGGTGTACCCAAACGTTCCTGGGATAGGCTACAGGCCTCCCATGATCCTGTACAGTATAAGCGGTATAGAGAATGAGTGAGAGAGTGAAAGTTTAAAACTATTCGAAAGGTAATTCGACATGTCTCAGACCTATTGTTTGGATGGCCAGCGATTCATGACATCAGACAAACATTATAATGAGAAAATACCAGAAAGAAAGTTATTCCACCAGCTTTGAAATGAGAGGAACAAGGGGATTCCCCCCGAGTTGGCAGCTTTTCGCATAATTGCATGGTTTAGACATACCACGTTGTGAGGAACAGAATCCTTCCCTTTGCTGTGTTTAGTGGGAGACTCCACACTGTTCCAGCATGCTCTTCTTTGGAGCTGCTAAGACTTGCACTTGCAAGTTCAAGGACTGTCATTCCACTATTACGTAAGTCAGAAACATCTAATCATTACTTGTGCCGCTGTACTCTTGCATAATCTCTTTGTGAAACATTTGCTCTATATACATATCTTCATACTTATAAAATGAAGAAACTGGCCAAATATGGACCCTGAGCAATGCACAATGTAGGTTTCTTCAGGTTTGTCACCAATTCACTGAGTATCCAAAGCAGCATGTGCTGAGAGCACACAGCGCACAAGGCAAGCTTACACAAGAATTGACTCGTAAATTCCTTGAAATCCAAGAGGCAGGACTCATTGCCAAGGTATTCTGAAGTGAAGATCTACCACTTCACAGGGAGGGGTAGAGCTGTTGACAGCAGAAGACCAGTAGGAGGTCCGCTCTTTCTTTGCATTTCCTTCATACACTGGAACAGTGAAGGAGGTGAACAGATTTTTATTGCCAGCAAAGCTACACCCACGCAAATTGCGGCTGGTAAAAGTTCATGCCTGTCTCATCAGTTGGAGGGGGGGTGACAAACTGATTATCCTGTTTTGTCAGAACTTGAAAAGAGGGCCGCCAGTCCCGATGAGAGTTAACTGGCTGTTTAAGGGCTCACTTATCTTGTTGTGCTTTATTCCTTTGGCAAACCTAAGTGCTCCGCTGAGAGCTGTGGAGAATTTTTGACCACATTGAAGGACAGTGTCATTGCTCTATTGCTGCATGTTTTTTTTTGTTTTTTTTTGCAAGGTTGCTATACAGTAGCCTTTAGCATGGATTAAGCAGTGATGCAATGTTATCTTTTGCCTTTCTTTTCTCCTAATCCCTCTGGTGAGCATTATTTGATGTTATCATTCCGAAGCATGGTGTATTTTCTTTCAGTCATCTAGCAGGCATTTATTATTATAATAAAGCATTTAAAACATCAGGTAGCCAGGTAGTGGATAGTAAAATGGCACTGGCAAAAAATAAACAGGAACTTACACTGATTCTGTAAAAAACAATGTACACCTGTTAGACGCATACCTGTTAGAATCAGCCAATCACATGGCAGCAACTCAGTGCATTCAGGCCTGTAGACATGGCTAAGATGAAGTGCTGAAGTTCAAATCGAGCATCAGAAAGGGTAAGAAAGGAGATTTAGAAGGTGCCAGAAAAGCTGTGTTTGTCTGGGTGAAAATGCCAGAGGTCAGAGGAGAATGGACAGACCGGTTCAAGCTGATAGAAAGGCAACAGTAACTCAAATAACATCTCATTAAAACTGAGGTATGTCAAAGAGCATCTCAGAACGCACGACGCACTGAGGCACTGGTGGAAGGGGAGATTTGCATCATGAATGTGCAGTCAACAAATCTCCAGCAACTGATGGACATGATTCTGTCATGAAAATATGGACCACAATCTTAAAAGAATGTTTCCACTTTATGATTTCATTCAGTCACCTTTAGCTTTGATTATAGCACATAATGTGGCGACCAGTCCATTGATTTCTTATGCTTCCAGAATCCCAAATTTCACAATTTGAGGCCGGGAATATGCCTGTGCCATCCAGGAAGAAAAACTCCATACATGTGATAACCTGGTCATTCAGTACATTCAGGTCATTGACTGACTTTTTTTTTTTTATTTCCACATAACGGTGCTGAGCAGGTGCTAGACCTGACCAACTGAAGCAACTTCAGATTATAACTCTGCTTCCAGAAGCATGTACAGTACAGTGGCCACTATGCACGTCACTTCATGTGCTTTCCTTCTTACCCTGATGGGCACATCGCCATGAAATAGGGTCAATTTGGACTTATCACCTTTTTTTTTCCCCATGGCCCCGAAGTCTAATGTTTATGCTCCCTAGCAAATTGAAAGCTTTTTTTCCCAGATTAGTCTCACTAACTAATGCTTTCACTATTAAACATTTTGTTTTTTACATTGCAACTTCACCAATGATCTCCATTCATGATTTCTTTCGGACCACATTTCTTCAAAATTGACGGCTCTACTTTGAAGTTGCTTGGAGCTGACACTCTGGGTGCTGGTTTAAGATGTGGGCCCGAGCTGAGTGGTACCAACTACCCACTCCCATTATGCTCCCAGGGTTTTGATATGCTTTTATATTTAAGATTTAATAATTTCTTAACCTAGTTCCAGCAATTTCAAATCTCCTTAGATGTTTTCTTTGCTTGACACAGCCCAATAATTTGACCCTTCTGAACTGGCGCCGTTTTTTTTCTTTTTTCTTTTGGCCAGGCAGTGTTAATAAGCGATAGCCATTGTTATTAAATGTTTTTTATTGTTTGCTATAACACACTAAAGTACTCTTTCTCCTCATCAATTACAGTGACACTAATCGATTATGTGGTATTTTTTTAAAAGAAAAGTCCTGTTCTGTATTTTTTCATACGTATCAGTTTTCACTCTGATTGGTTTAGATGTCCTGCATTTTTAATAAAAGTCACTAGATACAATGGTACACACTGGACCTGTTCAGTGTTACTAGGACTTAGCAGTGGTGCTTACGTACTGCATTTATTTTTCAAACTGCCATTAGACTTTACTGTCTTTTCTTCGCAACAGTTCTCACTTCTTGGCACTAAATGTTATTAGAACTAACAGTGAATGTCCAACAATTCCTAAAAGGCAGAAAACATTATTAGATTTAAGGTCACTGAATATATTATTTAATTTGCTCAGCGAGGTCTCTGCTGTTTGGAGGTCTTTAACCAGTAATAAGTGATAATATGATTTAAAGTCTCAGGTTGCACGTATTTGCAGGTAGATGTAGAAGTTCAATGGCAGGAGGAAGTTTTCTCACAAGTTAATTAGCTTTTTTTCCTGCCACATTATCCCCCCTTTGATCAGTGAGTGAGGGGCTGTGAGAGGGAAAATGTGTAACCGTAACACCACTGGACACTTATTGACCAGTGTTTTCCCTGTTTGTCATGACTCTCAGTAAAGTGCGTAATTGAGGCATTTCAAAGCAGGTTAAATGTACCCCTGAAATGATTAACTCTTTAATTTTTTTGGGATTCCATCAGGTAGGATCAACTCATTTCCCCCCAGAGTGTCACGTATCAACACTAGTATGATGGGATCCAGTATGTAGCACAGCTTGGTGGAGATCCAATGCCCTGTGCCATGTGGAGTTCATCACGGGATTGCCTGCATTCAGTACGAGCGGTAGAATGGCAATTGATTTGTACTGCATTATCTCGAAAGGAAGTCGATCTGGGAAGGGCTTTCCAAAGATAGCTGGGTAGCAAAGGAGGGAGAGAGGGGGAATAGGCCACATTCTTTCTCTGGGGTTGAGTTTCAATACTGATGGGGCAGTTGCCTCTGGCGCTCCTTCTGCTGATCTCGTCCTTCTCTGGGAACATACCTCTGGTTACTTAAGCATTGGGCCGCACACAGTCTGTGTATGTGTGTGTGTCTGTGTGTGGGTTTGTGTGTGTGTGTGTGTATAGGATGTTTGGGGGGGGGGGGGGTACCAGGGTCACTAGGCCCCACTCAGCTCGGGCCCACATCTTAAACCAGCACCCAAGCAACTTCAAAGTAGAGCTTCAGCCTTGTGAAAGACAATGCCAAGATTTCTCCTTTTGTGCAGATGGGGCAGAAGGGAAGGAGGTGGAGGGAACGTTCTGAGCCATAGAAAATGGGGGGCCTCTCTACCTATAGAGCTCTGGTTTCAAATACTGTTTGTCCTGAGCTACATTCCACAGTCAGTGATGGGGAAGAGAGCTGTGGGAACTCACTCTTCACATGGAGATTTGCCACTGCAAGTTTGTAGAGGTGTTAAGATGTAAAACACATGAAATGATTTCGAGACAAGTCGCTCTTTATCCTTTTTCAAGTATTTGCATGCAAACCATTTTATTTCACTGATCGAATTTTTTGGATTATGATGTGTAACCGTATGCTTCGGCCATTTGGTTTCCATTAATAGAAAAGTATTAAAGACATTTTATGCACTTTCCAATTTGATGTACTGTATGAAATTGGAAAATAAAAGACAATCTGTTAGCGTCTGTCAGTTGTTTAATGGTAAAAAAATTCAGTCTGAGTTTATATTGAATCATTAACACATGCTTAACACATGCTGATTACCGAGATAAGGTTATGTTTGTAATATAATAAGTGTAATGATAATTATTGTTAAAATTCATTTAATTTTCCTATTGTAACGTGAAAAAATGTACTGTACATAATTTCTTTGAGACAATGTGGGCAAATGAATATGATACGGGAATTAGAAAATGTATTTTTTATTTTTTTAATCGCATCTTAAAGTTTTTTATAGTACCCCTTAAAGCTCAAAGCATTTTTTATTTTTATTTAATTTTTTATAAACATATATATGGCTCAGGATTTTGCAGTACAGAGTGTGACATATCCTCTTTTTCAGCCCTAAATAGACAATATGATGAGCTGAATTTTAATTCATTTTAACTGACTTCCCGAACATGCCTGAGCAAAAAAAATTGAAAATGGGTCACATAGACAAAGAAATAGCACAGATAGTGTTTTTATTGTTGTTTTCGGTTGTTTCTATGATAATAATATACTCATTATGAGAGTTCGACATTTTTGCGACATCATTCTCATATTCTTACCCCTTATAAAAGTAATAATAACTTACGTTCCACCTGACATATTCAAAAACTCAGGCTACCATATAATCACATATCTATTTTTTAAATCGTCATCGACCTATGCCCTGTTGCTGGCACGTATCTGTGCCGCTTGAGCTTTAAGCGTTCAAACTTGCGCAAAATCCGTGATGCCGCTTCGTACGCACGAATCAGACTGTAAACTGTTACAGTGAACGTGACTGATGAGGATATTTGCAGTTAGGATGTGAGAAGTGCCTGCAAAGTGGTGGAGATACGTATTTGTCAACCAAGTATCTGAATTATTGGTCCAGCGTTCCCAGCTTGTATACCTTCGTCTTCTCGATTTCAATTTATCAACACACACACACTCTACACTCAGGTCCATCCGGTGCTGACATTTACTATGTTACAGCCTGCTGGCATTCTGGCAGGAACTGGCACAAAATGCACCAGCTGTTCCCAACAATCCAGCATAGTGTGTGTGTGTATATGCATGTGTGTGTGTGTTCTCCTTGCAGTAGCAGGCTTTAGTTGCAAACACAAGGGACTCTCAGGGCTTTTTTTGTTTCTGGAAGAGCAGAAGACTGCTCAGCTGTCTGCTTGAGGTCTTAGAGCCTCTTCCGGTGGGGTGGCAGTGCTTAGTGGGTATGATGTAACACTAGGAGGGCACAATCTGTGCTTTGTTCACTCACCCACTTGCCCACTATGAAGGCTCTGCTTGTGTCTCTGCCCCATCCTCCTTTAATTTAAGGCTGGATGCTGGTGTTTCACAGGGTTTTATGACTGAGGTAATATTTGTATCCATGTGTGTCGATAATATTACAGTACAGTAATAGTACAGTAGGAGCATCTTTTTTTCTGCACCTACTGTATACGTCAAACGAATCGCAGCTGTCGGGAATGGTGGCATGTAGGGCTGCAGCTAACGATTATTTTAATAATCGATTAATCTGTCGATTATTTTTCTCGATTAATCGATTAATCGGATAAATAACAAAAACCCAAGTAAAGCATTCATTTTCAACCCTTTATTCAAAAACAGAACTAAAATCCTTAGGAAGTGCGCAAACATGTTGTTCCTTGAGTTGTTATAATAATAATAAAATAAAATAAAAATGGACTAACACAAAACACATAGACATACAGTGGAACCTTGGATTACAAGCATAATTCGTACCTGAAGCGGATCTTATTCCAAAACACTCGTAAACCAAATAAAATTCTTAAAAACACACCAACGGAATCACTGCTGTAAAGTAAGATTTCTCCGCATCACGCGACACAACAAATCGATTATGAAATGCCAACTCTTTTAGTAATCGATTTTTAATCGATTTAATCGATTCGTTGTTGCAGCCCTAGTGGCATGGTATGCACTACTGGTGTGCAAAAATGATCAAAATGATAATCGTTTTTCTTGCTCTCTCTCTTGCAGCCACAGCAAGTTGTCCAAGAAAAGCCTGCTCAGGTATGTAACCAAACTTTACGCCCATGCCCTTACACTCCACTTAACTAAAATTTTCTTCTGTAGTTCTGTAGTTTATCACATGGCTCTCTCTCTCCCTCTCACATTAATGCATACTTCAAAGAGTATAAAACTGCATGCCTTGGGTGTAGCCTTGTGTTTTAGCTCACTGGACCAATAATGTAGGCAGTCTATCAGGAAAGGATGCTGGGAGCTCAACCTACATGCTTACATTAAAGTGTAGAAGAATCACAGATAGTTTGGGTTTTAAGCAGTTCCCAGTCTCCAGGGACCTGCAGAGTGAATCTGTAATGCCAATGTAAATCTTACACGACTGCACGTAAAAACAAAGCTTTCTGCCATATTATCTCCTTATGTTCTCTAACTGATGGATATAGGATCAGAGTTAAAGGATTAGATCAGACAAAAGGGTCTACTACAATGTGTTAATATAATAGTAGTAGCTAGTAAATTTATTTATTTTATATAAATATTTTGCAGTTGCGTGATTTACGTTAGTGAAGTTCGGTTCTCCAAATGCAAATACATTCAAGTGCATTTAATGGATATATATATATATATATATATATATATCTCAGTAGGGTCCATGTGGGTTAGTGTGGGAAGTTACCTATGGAAAGTAATGAATAGGTAAGGAATTCTTTCCCTCCCTTTCTTTGTTCGCTGGTGCGAACCATTTTGCGGTGGGAATGCATAACTGCAGCCTGATTTGTTGCTGTGTGGGAATGCACGGGCCATGATGAGCAGCAGAGAGAGAGAGAGAGAGAGAGAGAGAGAGAGACCCTTACCATTACGAGAAAGTAAAAATGCCAGACTGACAGCACGGTCTGTCAATTCTTCTCTCCATCATTTCATCATTTATTACATGCATTATTTTATTACCTACCTGTCTCCTTCTTTAACTAATAATAAAAAACCTTAACTTTAAGAAACGAGTGTAATTCCTCAGTGCACGAGAAGAGAAAAGCAAGTCGATTCATCTCGTCTCATCTCATTTCTGACGTCTTCCGACTGATTTCTTTTGCCTGCTCTTTGCTGTCTTTGCAAATGAAAGATGCATGCTGACAGAGAGGGATGGTATTACTCACTCACTCACCTGACGATCAGAGAAGCACGACTAGTCAGTCTCAGGCATCTGTTCTGTATGGAGGAGCAGTTTGCACTCTCATCAGCTGACCTGTCATGTTGCATGAGCGGCGGATTGAAAAGCTGCAAATAGTTCATGTGTTTCAAAGAAAGCAGGTGTTAGCATTTTCAAGGTGCATGCTCTCTCTCTCTCTCTCTCTCTCTCTCTCTCTCTCTTTCTCTCTCTCGTACCATCTCAGCAGCAGATACAGGTCTCAATCAGATTTAAACAATTATAAAATGTTAAACCAAACCTTCACTGACCTGGGATCTCCACCTGCTTATCTGCATCCATGTTTAGAAATTAATAATGACAAATATGCAAATATCGCTTCATACATTTGCATAATTTCGAGTGTGTGTGTGTGTGTGTGTGTGTGTGTGTGTGTGTGTGTGTGTGTGTGTGTGTGTGTGTGTGTATGGAGGAACGGCAGCGATTGAAGTAATGCTGTTTTTTTTTGCGCTTTGTAGGAAGAGGAGGAGGCCGAGGGCTCGCCCGAAGAGGATTAAACAACCACATCATTTTACCTCTACCTCATCCAGCTGTCAGCTCTCTTCAAGGGAAAAGACTGCCTTGACCACTTATCGTTGAGTTTCCACTTTTGTTTATCAAGTTTGTTAATCGTTTTCATTTGTTGCATTTATTAGGTAAATGTTTTTTTTTTTTTTTTTTTTTTGGGTTTGTTTTTTAGTCTTTTATTGTTTTTTAATTTTTTTTTTTTGTCTTGTTTTCGTTATAAGCAAACAAAACCTCATAGCATGAACGCGGAGCAACAACACAACATCATCAACAACAACAACAACAAAACACAACCGTAGTGCAGATGATAATTCTGCTCACCTCCGCATTCCAAACTGCTGTAGCACAGAGGTGCAGGGGTTAGCCACATGGGATGTGCTGCTGTTGCTCTTGCCACACACACACACACACACACACACACACACACACACACACACACACACACACACACACTGATATCTCAGCCATTTAGCAAAAGAGAAAGAAAAACTTTCTGGTTTTGTCATTTAAAAGGTTTGTGGTAGAGCGTCCAACATACACAGCTACTCCATCACATGTACACACACACACACACACACACAGACACACACACATACACACACATACACACACACACACACACGTAGAAAGCCCCTTGCGTCTGTGTCACACCACCAAAGACAGAGGAGAAATGAACCATTCTGGTTTTATATATATATATTTACATAGAAATTGATGATATCTATCCTATAGCGTATAAAATAATATAAATAACAGAAAATGATTCATGTGTATAAAAGAGATCAGGCTTGCAGATTTGAGGAATCAGCCTGAAAATCAAACGGCCTTAAAAAAAAAAAGTCTTTAGAAAGTTTAATGAATTATATGAGTTATATATTTTTGTGATACTGCAGAACGAAGAAATATTGACACCAGTAATAAAGCACATTGTGATAAATGTATTTAAAGGCCATGTTATAGAATGTAAAAATGATTTGTCAGATATTTTGTAAAAAACAAGGAAATTAAAAAAAAAAAAAAAAGGACTTTGCATTACGTATATAAATACAGCGGTACCTCAGCATACGAATTTAATCCGTTCTGTAGGCGAGTTCTCAAGGCGAAATTTCATATTGCGAAATTTATTTTTTTTTTGCATATAAAGACATGTTTCTTCACTGATTCTTGCACAAAATGAAAAAAAAAATGTAAACTTGCTCCGCTTGGCTTTCCACTGACACAAACAACTTTTAAACAGGTTCTAGATGCAGGCGCAACTGGATGTACGTGCGACCGGCCGCTCAAGGCAAATTCCTTGCAAACTTTTAGTCGAAAATTCGCAATGCGTATGCAGAGGTACCGCTGTAGTAGAACTCCCTTATTATTATTGGGTTTTACAATGAAAATTCCATAAAACAAAGTGTGAATATTTAACATGTACTGAGACTTGGAATGCCTTGGGACTTGAACCTTAGGAGTAGTTTTTTGGTTTTTAAAGGCTTTCCTGAGTAACAAACAAACTAACATAGAGTCATCAAGAAATATGAGGCTTAGAACCTAAAACCTAAACGGTGAACTTGTATGTGTTTAGATATAGAACTGAAAACCTTCACCAAAAACTTAACAAAGCTTTACCATATTTGCCTTAAAACAAGTCTAGATTTTGTTACATTTTTATTTAAGAGTGGTGTCATAATTACAGAAAAAGCGCGGCATCACTGCAAGGAATTATTTTGATTCAGAGGGATAAAATTGTTAATTTTTTTAATACTTTTTTTTTTCCTAGCCTGTCTTTGGTGGTGAGTTTAAAAACTAGACAAAACATACTCCTGCAAAATTGTAAATGAGACACAAGTCTTTAACAGAACTATGGAACAATCATGCAGCAATCTACTGTACATACACAATCCTGGCATCTTCGTTACCATTTTACATGTATAGATTCGTTATTGTGCGTCTTTCCGTTTTGATCTCTTTTGTAAAAACATAGCTTTAAAGAAGACATAATATTCGATACTTTCACATAAAGGGAAGTATGTCATCACATCTGACTCAAAAACTGAACCTCAAGAAACATAATCGACAGGAACAGAAACCACACTTATACCTCAAAACTCGAGAAACATGAAGCACATTGACCTCGGAAGGGTTCAGGGCTTCGAACAGTCGGCACTGTTGCCCATGAAATGTCTCCTCATCATTTCAAAGCTACCTCCGATTTCTTCACCCAGCGAATCAGCTGCTATAAAATACTCATTACTCAGCAGGGGATGGCAGTGAGTGCCAATGTCAAAAAAAAAAAAAAAAAACTTCTCTGAATGCCTGTAATAATAAAAAAAAATAATCATAATCATAATAATAATGTGTGATGGCACGGAGAAGCTTTGCAAATTATTTTGAGAGTCAGGCAGGTGATGACTGAAATCCGAGGTGTGATTGGATTCCAAGATGAACTCCTCAAGCAGCTAAGGGAATACGTACTGTTTTTTTTTCTTCTTTTTTTTTTTTTTTTTTTGTTTAAAACTGCTTCCTTATTATTATTTTTTTTTAACACTTTCATTTATCTGTTATATGTAATAAGAATCTTTTGTTTCTCTGCGACTGGGGCATCTGTTTTACATCAGTTAACTTGAATATGTTTTGTACTGATTTACTCGATTGTTTCTATGAATCAAATGCTTGTATGACTTTAAATGATATTATTGCAAATGGAATTTCTCTGCTCCTGTTATTATTATTTTTTTCCCCTTTCTACTCTTTCCTTTGAGTTTTAGTGTAGATTTCTTCTGATATACATACTATTCAGATATGTACCTCAAAAAAAAAAAGAAAAAGAAAAAATATGACTAATAATCAATTGACAAATACCTACCTCCGGTCTTGATAAAAGAAACGATTTTGCCTGGTCTGTTTCAGCGCAGTTTTAAACAATGTATGCTGAAAAAAAATGGACTGCACAAAATCCATGCTTTACAAACATTCAATTTGAATCGGTTTTAATCCGCCTGGGGGAGAAGAAAAAAAAAACTTGATCATTTTTTCAGGTTAAATATATATATATGTTTTGGTTTTGTATATTGCATACTATGTTTTTGAAAGATTAGTAGATATCGAGATATACTTGATTAGCAATTTGTTTTTGGTGTCTTTTACACGAATGTGATTTTTCTGGTCTTGTTAAGTGGTTCAAGCAGGTTTATATGTAATACTTCATATGTAGTGAAATGTTACACCTTTTGCAGCCTATCATCATGAAAACCTTTGAACCGTTAACTGGTGTTCTTAACTGGGTCTGAGGTAGAGCCTCATGGAAAGCTAGTGGAGCAGCGGACACGCCTCTCGTATTGACACATTTATAGTTGCATGGAGTGGCTACCTTTAGCATGGCAGCTGCAAACCAATATTAGATCATGCTCGGACACTGTAACGCTGCCTGATTTCAGCACTACAAATTCGAAAATTAAAGAAAAAAAATCTGTCTGAAAGAGTAGGTTACGTGAATATGGGTACAGTATAGGCATTGAAATACGGCAGCTTGAAACTAAGGCTACATTCACATTTGACACATTATGAAGCAAAGAAAACATAAAGTACCTAAAGCATCTGAAATGAAATGCAGGGGGTTGAACTTTTATTAGAAATTTTCGCTCACTGTGAAGACTTTCATTTTCCTAGCAATGCAACTTTTCTATGTGATTTATGTGAATGCAGCGTAATTCAGAGTTGGTAGATGTTGCTATTTATTACTGCAAAAACTGAACAGTGAATAAAACTGAGGGAGATAAAAGCACAATTCATTAAGAGATTAACATTTAGTTGAGTGAAGCAGGTTCCTGCGTAGTTTTAAAATGCAACTCTTACTTATAGTAACATCCATTGCTCTGTCAAACCCTAAAGCAGAGCACATACTTCCTGCAACAGTGATATGCGCTTAGCTCAGATGAGCAAAATAATATAGCATCGCAGGTCACGTTACTTACAATAGAAAGAATATAAGTAAATGATGACGAAAACAAGTTCACTAGAAACGTGTCTCTTTACTGGTGATCTAGGTTAGGTAGAGATTATTTTCCTGTCCATCATCCGCACATTGTTTATGCTAACTTTATGATGAAAGGGTTTTTGACTGAAACATCTCACTACTGTACCATGTTTAACGGGAACTGACAAGAAAAAAAAGTTTCGCAAGGTGCTACAAAAAGTTAAAACTATGCACTGTTAAACCCAAAGAGTCATGCAAAGGATGAACGGAATGTGAAATATATATATATATATATATATATATATATATATATATGTGAGATTTTTTGCAAAAAAACCCTGGGAAGTGGTGGAGATTTTGCTGACACATTCACATACTGGAAGTAAACTCTGTCTGCAGTGAGCCATCATATGGAAACCAGACTTACATATAGATTTGTTTTTTTTTTGTTTTTTATCTGTATTTATAGAAATACTGAAGATCCCTAAAACAACGTTTTGTTTGGAGACGCAGTGTAATGTATACAGTTTGCATTTGGGCTTGTTTCATTTTTTTGCTTACCCCTTACAAACATCTGTTCGCAAGAAGTATGTTCACTCCTTTAGGGAAAAGAAACTCATGAACAAAAAGGCCTGTTCACTGTGATGCACATGTCTGATGATGTGTATTACCGAGAAATAGCCACAATGCTCTCGAGTCCTTTCTTGACTTGATCTGTTGGTTTGAATGTGTATCCACAAGAGCCACTGTTAATGTGCTTTCCGCTGTGGGTGTCTTAATGAAGTCGACTTTGATAACATGTTCTAGTACAATCGAATACACACTACTACCTCCAAGAGGGCCTCTTTTTTTTTTTTTTTACCTCATTATTCAAACTGCTTAAATTCAGTTAAATTCAGGTGGCTGACTCCAGGGAGAACATGTTATATATATGTATGTATGTATATATATGTATGTATGTATATA
>JAQMYL010000004.1:9410774-9424893 GCA_030014365.1 Clarias pachynema | reverse complement strand
CACAGTCCTGAAAAAGGGGGCGTTTCTTTTTTTGCTGAGTATGTATATTGCAATTTATTTGTTTGGGGAGTGGTTTTTGTTTGTGGAATTTCGGGGAAATTCCAAAGAAATTACCATCTCATAGACACAGCTGCCCTAGGAACGTTTAACCTAGCAACTGAAGACATAAGAGGAGTGTGATTGGCTGTTAAACTGTGAGGCACCAAGAAAAGAGAAGGGACACCATTACTTTCACTATAGACTGCTAAAGGCCTGCACTGAGAGCAACACTGTAACCTGTAACCACTCCTAGCTTAAAAATGAAGCTGTTTTCTTTTTTTGTGATCTGCATTCTGTCGATCTGTGCCCAGGCGAAAGAATGTAAGTATAAATATAATTTTGTATTGTTCTTTCAGTAGGCACAACATGGTAATCTTAAGGAAAAGGAATTATTTAGTTACATAAAAGGCCGAAGTATTAATAAGTTCAAATGGAACTAACAGCTTGTCAGAACCTGTTGAGGGTTTCTTTATGTTTATTAGTATGAGTAGTAGTAGTACTTAAGCAGTAGCTTGAACAATATTCAAACCTTACCCTGCCAGGCATCTAGGAATATTACTAAGGAATTATACTCAAATAAAAGCTAGCTTTTACAAGAAAGTGTGACATTATATAACATGGAAAAAGTAAAAAATGTGGGCGGCATTGTGGCGTAGTGGTTAAAACTGTGGCTTCATACTTCCTGGTTGAGGGTTTCATTCCAGCCTCGTGGAGTGCGTGGAGTTTGCTTGTTTTCTCCCCGAACTAGGTGTATGTTTTCTCTTACAGTCCAGAGTATTGGAATACAGATTAGGATCATTGGAATTTCCAGAGTCCCTATACTGTGTATTTGTGTGCATGTGTGTGTGTGGGGGGTCAGGGGTAGCTCAGTGATTAAGACATTGGACTACGATTTGGAAAGTCCCAGGTACAACCCTTACAACCACTAATTTAGCACGGTTGGGTCCTTGAACACGGCCCTTAACACTCAACTGCACAGATGTATAATGAGATAATAATGTAAGTCGCTCTGGATAAGGGCGTCAAATGCCTAAATGTGTGCGTGTTTGCATGCTCTGCGATAGACTGGCATCCCTTCCAGGGTGTACCCTGCCACATTGCCCCTTCTTTGATCCTGTACAGAAAAAGTGCTATATATAGTGAGTGAGAGTAAAAGGTTTACTGTCCAAATATCATGTTTTCATGTAAAAACTCACTCACGCATTGTCTATACCGCTTTATCCTGTATACAGGGTTGTGCAGTGTTTGAAGCCTATACTAGGAGACTCAGGGCGCGAGACGGGGTACGCTCTGGACGGGGTGCCAATCCATCGCAGGGCACACACACATACACAATTACACACTCACATGCTCATTCTCACACACTACGGGCAATTTGTGAATCGAACCCGGAACCTGGAGATGTGAGGTGTGGGAATGTTTCCACATTTTGTCACGTTACAACCACATTTTGGGGATTTTATGTGATAGATCAACACAAGGCACAGTGGCTTAGTGGTGTCGCAATGCACTTCCATGGTCCGGGTTTGATTTACGTCCATGTTCGATTCCCGCCTCTGTGTGCAAGGAGTTTGCATGTTTTCCCCGTGTTTGGTGGGTTCCCTCCGGGTACTCCGGTTTCCTCCCACAGTCCAAAGACATGCAGGTTAGACTAATTGGCGTTCCCACATTGCCCATGTGTAAATGAGTGTGAGTGTGTTTATGTATTCCCTGTGATGGATTGGCACCTCTTTCAGGGTGAACCCTACCTAGGTACAGGATAAAGTGGCATAGACAATGAGTGAGTGAGTAAGAGTATATGTAAGTGGCATATAATTATTAAATGTGCCACCACCATACAGGTGAACTCTATTTACTAATTAGGTGAAGGCAACACTACAGTACATTTTAGTTAGGGGTTTCAAAGTAAAGAGGGCTGAATACAAATGCACGCCACATTTTTCAGATTTTTGTTTGTAAAAATTTTTTATAACCCTTTATCATTTTCTTTATCACATCACAATTATTTTGCCACTTTGTATTGGTCTGTCACATAAAATCCCAATAAAAAAACATTTACGTTTGTTTGTGGTTGTAACGTCACAAAATGTGGAAACACATCTTTAGACACATGGATTGGATTATTTCTATTCTGTAGCATGAGAAGGTCACTGCAGATTACAAATGGGCATGATTCTTGATTTTTTTTTTAAGATTGGATGCTAAACTAAATTGTATATAAGACCATGCAGTTGATATATACTTTAGCTTACTCTCGTTGCCTGGATTAGAAGAGACTTCAGAGATTTTTAACAATTAATTTGTACATCTATCTTGAAATGTAAAGAAACAATAAGAAAACATACCAACATTAAATTTCAGTAACACTCAGGTAAATAATAAATACCTACAACATATCACAAAATATTACCCGAATATACTAACAGTTAAAGTTACTTAAATGTTTTCCATTTCTGATCCATGCAGCATGTATGAAGCAATGATTAAATTCTAAATCAGCAATCTTTCTCTCTCTTTTTTAAAACTTTCTCTAGCCGCACCTAAAGTCCAGGTGTACAGTTATCACCCTGGTGAGTTTGACAAGGACAATTACCTGATCTGCTATGTGAGTGGTTTCCATCCTCCGGACATCAGCATTGATCTTCTGATGGATGGAGTGGAGATTCCTGAAGCCCATCAGTCAGACTTGGCCTTCAACAAGGGCTGGAAGTTCCATCTCATGAAGAGTGCACCTTTTAAACCCCAGAAGGGCAAAGAGTACTCATGCAGAGTCAGACACATGCAAGAAACCCATACCTTTGTCTGGGGTAAGTATTGATCTCACATATAGTATTAGATCTCACATATACTGCCCGGCCAAAAATGTCACACACTTTAAAATTTCGTTCAATTGCTTTTAGCTTTGATTTCTGAGTGCAACGTGGTGATCAGTTGACGATGATTTCTCATATCCCTCAGAGCCACTTTCACAATTTGAGTGGCCCTGAAATCAGGGAGGAAAAAAAATCCATTAGTGGAATACTCTAGTTAGGTAGTCAGCTGACTTCATTTTATTGCCACATAAAGTTGCTGAGCCTAGACTGGAACAACTGAAAAATCACCTCCAATGTTATGGCTTGAACAGTGTGCACGATGCATGCATTTCCCTCATTCCCGTCGCTCTGTTACAGGGTCGATCTGGATTCATCAGATCACATGACCTTTGTTATGGCCTCACAGCTATTTGGTCCTAATTTTGTGTGTTTTTATTACATTGGCTTAGTGGAAATGCTCTGATCTTCTCAAACATAGCTGTGTTTCTACTACAGATTTCTTTGATAATGATGCAGCTTCAGCAAGCATTTATGTGATTTCCATCTATAATGATTTCTTTTCCAAACATATTTCCTTTGCAAAGCTGCTAGTTCAGTACTATCCTTTTTTTTTTTTTAATTTTATATAATTAATGTGTTGGACAATTCTTAACACAATTCCGGTCATTTCAAATCTAATGCATTAAATTATTTTGCTTGCAGCCAATAATTCGACCTTCTTCATAAAAGATGTTTTTGCTATAACAAGTAAAAAAAAAAAAAAAAAAAATGCATTCATGCTCTTAAACTATTCAGATTACATGCTGTATGTTTGTATTGAGGGGATGACATTTATTTTACTCATCTACTGTATGCAGTCTAAGAGCTTCTATATAATGTATAAATGCAATTAACCTGGAGGCAGAAAGACTAACATTTTTTCTAGCTTTTATTTTTTTTTATTCTTATAATAAATTTTTTTTTTTTTTTTTTACAGAACATGACATGTAAACGTGAACATGGATGACAGATGGTAGGTCTTTCTTCTTGTATAAAATTTGTTTGATTATAATCTAAGAGGAAACTTACAGTATATGTTTATTCATGATGTTGATGTTCTGTTATAATATCCTGGAGACCATAGGAGAATTAAAATTTTGTTTATTTATTTATTTTTTGCTTGCAGGTTAATGTTTAGGATACTGATCTGTGAACTCTGCTGAAATGGGACTCAAGCACTGTAAGGGTATAACAGACTGGAGGTGGAGACCGGTGTTACGGAGAGATGCATTGTAGCATAATGAATGCCTGGGATTTAAACAAGACATTGAATAAGTTTTGTTTAAGGTTTTTGCTAATATTAGGCTTCAGATAGTGACTTTTAGAGGTATGTGGTTTCCAATCATTTACTCAATGTTCAGGTGTTTTATTCCTTTAGGTTAAATTTTTTTTCTTTATTTGCATACTTTAACTTAGTATTGTGTATTTTGTTGGAGAATAAACTGAGCTGCTAAAGCTACTGTATGTAATTAGTATTGAATGTGTGGATGCTGCACTGACTTCATGTCGTCTGTAGAGGGCGGTGTTTATTTATTTATTTACACTTACTGTATTTTAAGTTAGCCATTTATTTTCTCTGTAGAGAATGTTAAATGTTAACTACACTTAGATCTTTGTATTGAATGTATTTGTGAAATAAGTACAGTATTACACTTACATGAGAATAATAAAGAGGCTGATCATTAAACTGCTCTGGTGTGTGGCATTCTACAGTAGGAGGATGTGTTTGATATGACATTTCTCTTCATAGTTTAGATAGAATTAGGAACATTTGTCATCGCCCTTTTTGAAGGATGAGGGGAAAAAACATTGAATCATATTTTTGGGCATATTCGTATAACAACATTAATTAGTGTATATGATAGTCATACTGAGTATGAGCATGATTGTTTAATAAAAATGTTTTTCAAGTCATCAAATGAAAATATTCGAACCTCATAATTGAGTGGTGTACCATATCGATCAAAGTAACCCTTAAGGTACCCTGATTGTCACTGTTATTCATATACAGTATCTCAAAAAACTGAGTATACCCCTCACATTTCAGCAAACACTTTATTATATGTTCTCAAGGGACAATACTAGAATACTAGAAATGAAAATTGGATATACTTTAGAGTAGTCAATGTGCAGCTTGTATAGCAGTACAGATTTACTTGTCTTCTACAGGCAGACTTTACTGTCTTAATAACTGGCAACGAAACTGAGTACATGTGAACAAAGTGAACATGTCAAAATTGTGTCAATATTTTGTGTCAGCACCGTTGATATCTAGCACAGCCTTAATCCTCCTGGGCCTGGAATTCACCAGGGCTGCACATGGGATCCTCTTTCACTCCTCCATAATGATATCACGGAGCTGCTGGATGTTAGACACGTCTTCCGCTTGAGGACGCCCCCGCAGGTGCTCAATAGGCTTCAGGTCTGGAGACATACTTGACCACTGACAAACACATGAACATGATACAGTAAATAGGACTTTGCGTGGTTAAAGATGTCCCGCTGTTATTAATTAAGGTGCAATCATTTTTGTTACCAGCTATTTTGACAATAATAATTTTCAGAGGACAGTAAAGCTATACTGTTATACAAGCTGTACATTGACTACTCTAAAGTATATTTAAGTTTCATTTCTATAGTATTGTCCATTGAGAAGATATGGAATGGAGAACATTTGCTGAAATAAGAGGAGTGTACTCACTTTTGTGAATGGGTGTATACTGTATATCCCTATATGAAATCAGTGATGCAAAAAAATGCTATGAAATAATATCTAATAATACAAGGGCAGTCACTATGATGGTGACAACAGAATAGTTTAGATTGTAAGTCTTTTTATTTTTTCATTTTTAATAATTTCTTAATTTTTTTTTTATAAATGAACAAAACACTCCAAACTTCTGTTTTTTTTTTTTTTTTTTTTTAATGATTTTTACATTTCTTTTTTACTGAAATCACACATTAATCCAAATAACCTGTAAACTATGCTCTTTAAAAGATGTATAAATAGGGATGCAAATGCTGTGGAATAATATCTGATAATACAAAGATATTGTATTATTACAGAATACTAACATCTGCATGTTAAGACTGTACTGTCTTTTTATTCCTTAACTTTAATAAATTATTCATATTTCATTTTATTTTATATTTTATAATATTTCTTTTGATAAAAGAACAAAATACTCCAGACTTCTGGTTTTACTTTGTCATGGCGCAGCATTGTGTGTAGAATGATGATCCGTGTGAAACATGACAAAATGTGGAAAACCTGAAAACCACTGCATGTCAGCAATGTACTTCTGCATCCTCTCTGGTGTCACAGTGACAAAAATGCCGTGACATTCATAAATTACAATGAAAGAATGTAATCTCACATGATTGGATTTGACAAAGAAATGTAAAACTGTTGGTTATATGAATAGTCTAATTTACATTATCTGTCCTCTAGGTGATAATAAGCATGACAAATGTGTGCGTGTTAAGAAAAAGAGGTTGTATGTACAGTATGAGGAATGAAAGATAAACTTCTGACCTGATCATAGGTCCATTCTGACTTTTCAAGACAACGTAAAACCTATTGATATATGATATACATATACACTAAAGTGTTAAAAATTAATCTAGTTAAGGCATTAGACTTGCCCTTTCACATCCCAACATTTTCCTAACATCAGAGTGACTGCTTAAGCTTAACCCAGAGTTCTCGTAAAACCTGTCAGCTAGTTAATTGCTTTCCTGTACACGTTTTCACAGTTTGGTTTTTGCGCTGTGTAACACTGATATCTTCACAGATATAAAGAGATCTTTTGGCCACGGCTTTGCATGAAAAATAGGGTGTGGATGTTTATCTGTCATCATTATCTCAGACACTTGTGTGTTTTGTGCCTAAAGTCTCTGTATGAAACTGCTTTGCGTGCTTTTTATTTTCTCTCTAATTTTGATTGCAATAGAGGTGGTGAAGGCCATTTTTTATTTCATCATTTGCTTCTTTCTATTATTATTATTATTATTATGTTATATTCCCTCCAATGGTTGTCATGGTTGTACAGAATAACTTTAATGTTCACAGTTTTTACAATAGGCTTACAGTTTAGGATTTACATTATGCATTAACAGATTGTATTTCTCATGCCATCTTTCTTTATAATAATAATAATAATAATAATAATAATAATAATATATTTTTTACATTAAGCTGACAGCTGAATTGACACCATAGACCCCCTGTCCATGTGAGCATCATATCAAAAGCATGGAAGAGGGTTGCCTGGTTAAAATTTTTCCCCCTTTGAAAGCGCTCTTTTCTTTTTTTCTCAAGTTTTTTTTTTTTTCAAGGTGTTCCAAACAATTGGAAAGGGGATTCATCACAGAAAACTTTACCCCAGTCCGCAGCAGTCCGATCCCTGTATCTTTGGCAGGATATCAGTGTGTCGATGTGTTTTCCATGGAGAGAAGCGGCTTCTTTGTTGCCCTTCTTGAAATGTATAAAGGTAAGCGCTACTGTACCATCAGTCATGTGTCATGCCAACAGTAAAGCATCCTGAGATTATTCATGTGTGCGGTTGCTTCTCACCCAAGGAAATGGACCCACACACAATTTTGCCTAAGAACACAGCCATGAATAAAGTATGGTACAAAAACTTTCTTAGAGAGCAACCTTTCCCAACCATCCAAGAACACAGTTTGGTGTCAGCAGTTCCAGCACGATGGAGAACCTTGCCATAAGGCAAAAGTGGTAACTAAGTGTCTTGGGGAACAAAACATCGAACTTTTGGGTTCACGGCCAGGAAACTCCTCAGACCTTAATCCCATTGAGAACTTCCTCAAAAGACTGTTGGACAAACAAAAACCTCACAAATTCTGACAAGCATTGGTTACGCAAGAACGGGCTGCCACCAGTCAGGATGTGGCACAGAAGTTGATTGACAGCATGTTGGGGCAAATTGCAGAGGAGCTGAAAAAGAAGGGGTGACACAGCAAATATTGACTCTGCAATAAAAGTCCTTAGTCACTTATGAGATGCTTCTACTTATACCATAGACAAAAAGATCTGAAGCTGAAAATGAATATTGGTATCAGTCTCAAATCTGGACAGGATAAAGCGGTATAGATGATGATGATGATGATGATGAATGTGCTGCTAAGATTTTAAAGTCAGGTGACACAACGCACAGGTGGTTTTAATGTTATGGCTGGTTTCACGTGCACCAGCTTGAGTACAGATTAAAAATCCCAAGTAATTCCAGAGCACCAAGATATAAAACACAACGTGTTCTGTTTGAAGTCAAACAATGAGGAGAAAACAAAACGAAAACAAACGCAGCGATTAAAACGAACACGTTAATAACAGATGCGTCAGTGGAGATTTGCGGAAATGGGCGGGAACGGGGATTTCCATGGTTGCGCAATGTGTATACGGCGCCAAAGTCGGACTGTTACACTCACACACACACACACACACAGCAGGATCTCACCGCGACTTGTGGAAAACATGTCCGGCAAACTGGAGCCGTCCACGTATCTGTTCGACGTGCCGCCGCTGCTCATGGAGACGTTTTGTAAAGTGATGGACAGCGGCTTCGACAGCCTGGGATGGAGAGGTTTGGGTGAGAGAGCCGAGATCAGGCGGTGTGATGTGATGTCTCATGCAGTTCATATGCTGTAACATCTCTCTCTCTCTCTCTCTCTGTCTCTGTGTCTTTTCCTCCAGCGGCTCGTATTCTGCCCACATGGCTGGAGGTCAGATGCTCAGAGACACACGCAGCTGCTGGGAAGAGCCCGACACATGAGCTGCTCTGGTCCTGGGCTCAGCAGAACAAGACTGTAGCGGATCTGATGAGGGTTCTGGAGGATATGGGACACTACCGAGCTCTCGATCTGTTCCGCTGTGACGGTGGGTACACTGTATGAGACGTGACAGGTGAAGCCAATACTATTGATCACAATACTTTACCTCCAGTGGGTAGGATATGTTAGGAAGCATGTTTGTCCCTGAGGTTGACGTGGTTGACAAAAAAAAAATGCAATGTCTAGAGGATCGGCTCAGAGCAAGCCCACAACTGCAGCTCTTGTGGGATGTTCCCAGTCTGTGATCAGTGATCAGGACCTACCAAAAGTGATCCAGTGACAGGGTCATGGGCGGACACCTGAAGGCTTACTGATGCATATGAGGGATGAATCCTGGCCCGTGTATGCAACAGAAGTCAAAGCCAGTCAAGTCAAATTCATTTTTAAAGCACCTTTAAAACAACCCAGTTTACCAAAGTGCTGTACAATTCTAAAATAACTGTAGACATAGACTAGAAAAACAGACAATAATACGCAAATAAAATGAAATTAAATCCGAATCCACATAATAAACAACAATAGAAAAGTCCACTCTAAATGCATAAAACAAGCAAATAAAACAATAAAAAAATAACTCATCAATAGAAGACCTACTGTATCTCAAATTGCCGAAAAAGTTTCTGATAGAAACATGTCAGAATACACAGTGTATCACAGTTTGCTGCATATGGGGCTTCGGTCAGCGTGGCTATACTCACCTGCGTAAACCGCACAAAGCTCGTAGGACACATTCGAATCAGAACTGGACTAGGAAGCAATGGAAGAAGGTGGCCTGGTCTAATGAATTATGTTTTCTTTTACATCATGAGAACAGTCAATTAGCTGGAGATGAGATGGCACCAGGATGCACTATGAGAAGAAGGCAAGCCAGCAGATGGAGTGTGATGCTTGTTCTGCTGGGAAACCTTGTGTCCTACCATTCATGTAGATATTAATTATATAAGATGGTATATATACAGCCGAGTCACAGAGCCATACCTCTATGTTTCTTAAATAAAAAAAACCTTAACAACATGGTTAGACTTATGGTACTTAGTTAGTAACCTTGTAACCAGTGTAAGGATCTGTCCAGTGAACTGGAAACTTCAAAGCACTTTTGTAAGTCTCTCTGGATACGAGTGTCTGCCAAAGGTCTGAATGTATCTCAGTGTATTTTGACATGTATCACCCACCTAAACATTGTTGCTGACCAAGTACATCACTTCATGGAAACAGAATTCAGTGATGGCAGTGGCTTTCTTTCAGCAGGATAAAATGGGCTGCATTGCAAAAAAAAAAAGGGGTTAAAAATGGATGGAGGAGCATAGCAATGATTTTTAGGTGTTGACTTGGCCAACAAATTCTCCATATCTGTCAGTATCTGTGGGAGGAGCTAAAAAAATAAGTCTGATTTATGGAGTCCACACCTTGCAACTTAGGACTTAAGGATC
The DNA here is from genome assembly GCA_030014365.1 of Clarias pachynema. Classification (NCBI taxonomy): domain Eukaryota; kingdom Metazoa; phylum Chordata; class Actinopteri; order Siluriformes; family Clariidae; genus Clarias; species Clarias pachynema. Next base: position 9,414,722 of record JAQMYL010000004.1, on the reverse strand, counting down.
TTCTACTGACAGCTTGGTGAAAGATACCACAGCACACACTAGAACAGAGGACTAGTGATGTCCTTACCTCGATGGGTCGGGGCTGTTTTGGCAGAACTTACCCAATATTAGGCGGGGCGTCATAATGTTATGGCTGATCAGTCTATATATGTATGTATGTATGTATGTATGAATGGATGTTTATGTTTGTAGATACAGAAAAAATATATATGGTTAGTGAGATTAAAGTAAATACATTTTGTATACAAGACGATCACAATAAGATAAGTTATTTTACGAGCGAAAAGCCAGAGAATTATCCAAATTATCACAAACAACATTCAGAATAACACTTATAAAAACACCTCAGAATATAAATAATTCTCTTATTAACAGCTTAAAATCTAATAATTTAATGTCTGACATTCATATGTTTTTCAAAGTCATTTCAGGACGATCAGGTAATAAATAAAATATATATTACCAAATGAACAGCAATGCTAATTAGAAAGACATAGAATAAATAAATATTTTTTTATTTGACTGATAGATTTAAAGGAAGTTGACCCTGAAAATAGACAAAACAAAGCACTAAATGTACCTTTGTTCTTTATATTTAAAATAGAGGTCAGTCTGTCATGTGTGTTATGCGCACCACGTCTGGTGTTGGTTATCAATCTTAAAGTTGATGACAGTGTGCAAGACATTGTGAGTCAGTGTTTCTTAAATGAACAGTGATCACCAAGTGTATGTGTGTAAATGTGAGGTTATGTCACACTTTAACACTCTAACGCTTTAACAAGAGGACATCACTATAATAGAACAGGTTTTTTTTTAAATTGTTGGTGAACTCATTTCCGTTAACGCTATAAGCACAGATTTGTTTTACAATCATTACATACCTACTCAAATATTAGAGTCATCATTTGAAAGTGTATAATAAAAAAATATATTTATTGAAGTCATATAAAGTTTTATTCATAATCTTAAAATGTAAAAGCACATTAAGGCACATGTTGATATTTTATATAAACCCATATGGTTGAGTTAGTGAGGTTTAAATTTAATTTGATTCAATCCAAGTGACCAGTCAAACAGGCTAGATTTGCATTTACAGACTAATAACTTTAAGACCTGAGTATTAAATATAAGTCCACCAATAAACACAATGCAAAAAAAAAGTCTTCACCCATCTACACTAATCATGTTTGTAATCAGCCCTGCTGTACTAGGGGGAGTACTGGGCCTTGAGGGATCTCATGACATTAAATAGACAAAGGAATAGGGATTTAATAAACTATATCAGGTAAAAATCCTTCTCATACTCTAAGATTTCATTCAGTTCCATTTAGCTTTGTTTATAGCATACAGTGCAGTGAATCACTCTTTCACAATTTGAGTCCTGGAATATGCCTGTGCCATCAGGGAAGAAAAAATACATAGATGTGATACTCTGGTCATTCAATACATTCAGCTCATGAGCTGACCTCATTTTATTGCCACATAACGTTACTGAATCTAGACATGACCAACTGAAGCAACCCCAGATCATGACACTTCCTCCAGAGGTTTGCATAGTGGGTGCTTGATGGCTGCGTCGCTTCATATGCATCCCGTCTTACCCTGACATGCCCATCGCTCTGAAATAAGATCAATCTGGACTCATCAAACCACATGACCTTGCTCCAAAGTCAAATCTTTTTTGCTCTCTACCAAACTGAAGGTCTCACTAACAAGAGGTTTTCATATGGCCACACAGCTGTTTAGACCCAAACCTGTAAGTTCTCATCACATTGAAATGCTTAGCCCTAACATTCCAACTTATGATAATACTGTTGTATGGTTCTTATCCCAGTTCCAGTACAGATTCACTGACTTTTTGTCATAACATCTACTATTAGGTGCGTTTTTCATTGATTAAAAGGGTAAAGGATGTCTGACATATTATGTGCATAGTATGAACTATCAGAAATTTCACACCTGCAGAGTGACGCATATAGTCGGAATATTTGATTCAATGATACTGTTTAAATTAACATGTGTCAATGTGTAGGGAGGAAATGAACTTTTTCTGTTTCCTTCGCCCCATCTTCGTTATGGCAACACTTTCATTCTTTGTGTTTCACTTCCATGTTGTGACTATATCTAAATTTCCTCTTCCTGTTTTTACTAGTATAACTTTCAGTATGTCAACATGTTAGCAGTCATACTTGGCCTGCTGTGTTTGCTGTAGCAGCATTATTCCTGCCGAGTGTCACTAAAGAGATTGAAGGTCATCTGAGCCTTGGCCTGAAAATTTCCCAGCGGGAGTCCCATGCTGACTCATCAATAGCTCAGCTGAAGTGCCGTTGAAAAATAGACATCTTTGCGTTCATGTGACTGATATTGTCATATTTACATAACCTTCACAAAAGATAGGAATCAGAATTATTGGAGCAAACCGGAGCTGGATTTTTACCCATATGAAAATGGCATAGTGATACCGCACTGACTTGCTTGTATATTTTTTTCTTTAGACACATACGAAAACGCATCCTGTTCTTCTTCAGTCCAGAACATTTCTAAGGTAGTAACAAATTGAAAATTTGCAGTATATTTATTTCAAGAATGTGCAGCCCATATTTAAAACCTATTAACTCCAACATGCCAGAATGTGCTTAAAATGTGACATCAGTGACGTACATTGTCTTATGTCATTCAGCCTCGACGTCACAATGAAGAACCAACGCCGAGTTCAGATCCTTGCCAAGAGTGTGTGTTGGGTGAAGGTAATACTCATATTCAGCATTTCACTTAATAACCTTTTATTAAATGCACCATCTTCTGGAATGTTGCTTATAATCTCTCTGTGTATTACTTTAAAAAGCTACTGCAATTAAACAAATTAATGTGCTCAGATGAAGAGTACTGATCAAGTAGTGGTGGGAAGTTTGGAGCATTTTAGTGACTCGGTTCTTTGAATCTCGTTCATCAAAATGAACGAATCTTGTTTTGAGTCATTTAGTTCATTTCGTTTTTTTGATCAGAAATAAAATAAAATGTTACATTTTCAACAAACAGACCCAACACGTCTACATACAAACATTTTGGCTCTAGTTCCAATAATGAAAATATTACAATGCGGCTAAGGACACATTATGATGAACAGAATGAGCAGCTCACCTCACATATCTTCTAGTCCGAATCGTTCGTTCTTTTGAATCTGTTGCACTGCATAGCTGCTATGGGAGTCACGTGACAAAAGAACGAATGACTAGGAGTAGGAGACTCAAAGGTAACGACTCATTTCTGTTTCCTGTACATAACCTACGGAAGTTTTGCGATGCTTTGCGCATGCGCGCCCAGTAGAAAATGAATGAATCACTCGCTGAGATTACTCGTTCTTCTGAGTCACATTAAAGACTCGTTCAAAAAGAACTAATCGTTCATGAACGACCCATCACTATGATGAAGTCAAAGCTAGACCTGCTGACAATCCCTGGGAGTTTAAGTTTGAAAAATCAGCAGAGTTTAAACTCTAACTCTTTCTTTATCTTCTCATCATAGGCAGATGCAAGAAGAATACAATCACTTACTCAGAGGTCAAATTGGGCACTAGGAACTTCCATCAGGATTTGAAAATAGGAGAAAGCACATTTGCAGAGGTTTACCAGGGAAGACGAGGAAATGAAAGCTTCGCTGTGAAGGTTTTCAAGCAGGTGCTGTGGACAAATCTACATCTGAGGATATCTTGATATTTTTGTCTAGATACTCAATGATTAGAGGAAGCTGATTGTCTTGATTTTATGACTATTATTTCATTCAGAGGTGTGATGTCATAATAATTATGTAGTGATGCAATGAAGTAAGAACGCCATTTATTGACATTAATATAAGGCATACAGTTCTCTTTTAAGTACAAACCGGATTCCAAAAAAGTTGGGACACTAAACAAATTGTGAATAAAAACTGAATGCAATGATGTGGAGA
>JAQMYL010000004.1:9378685-9389097 GCA_030014365.1 Clarias pachynema | reverse complement strand
TTACACATTAAGTTTACTGAAAGTAAAAACAGTTGAAAGTCAGAGGACGTTTCTTTTTTTGCTGAGTGTGTATATATGTATGTGTATATATATATATATATATATATATATATATGTATATGTATGTGTGTGTGTGTGTGTGCTTGCGCAATGAACACAGAGGAAAGAGCGGCCTTATTGATACTGTTTGTTTAATTTTTTGCTTTATTTTTATCTCACATAACTAAGTTGTTGGAATTGCAACTTGAAGAAAAACTAACATTAAAGACAAATGTGTGTCTTATTACTGATGCTTAATTGATTAATGATTCTTAATGTGTTAAACTATCAGGCATGAAAAAACGTGTGAAATGTGCGGCCCTAGTCAGTACATTTGTTTATATAGCTTAGAAATATAGGATTTTTGGTCATTTTTGAATGAATTTGCTGATTATGCCAGGAATTGTGCATGTGGATTCTAATTACAGGATGTGACCATAAAGGAAGACACTGCGAAGAAGTGCAAAAAAATGAGACGTCTGACTCTGGATAACAATCACGGCAAAATCCTTACTGTTGATTACAGGGAACTAATGAGAGAGTGTAAACTGCAGCATGCCTGGGCTCGAACCATTCACACTTTTCAGGTACTCGTCACTTTTATAAACTCTTACCCTCAAATCACTTTACTTATGCTTCCTCCAAATGTTGTGACTTCCGATGATTCTTTTCTGTGTTCAGACTTTCTATGTTGTGACCTCAATGAATTTCTCCATTTAGGGCTCAGAGGAAAAGACCATCGTATATGTCCTTGACAGTGGCATCCCTCAAACTTGGAAACACGTTTATACCGCGGTCACACGTGGTCAGAGCCGTGTGTATGTCATAACACGAAAAGATGGGCTAGAGAACGCCATCCGAAGACACGTCATCAAACGCAACACACGACTAGAAGGCCTCGTTTCAGGATTGATCCACAACTTAGGAATACCAAAGAATGACTTTCTCAGTCAGCTGAGCCAGTCTCAATTGAACACGCCAAAGCGAGGTTCTGGATTTCAGGATTTTAAATCTAAGCATGAGGCATCATCGAGCCCTGGTCCATTCCAAGCTTACTCTGGATTTGGTGATTTCGGTTCGCCCAAGTCAGCAACTCCAAGTCCATGTAGGCGAGAGAGAACCGCGGATGACTGCACTACACCATCCAAGCAAATGAAGGTGAGAATACTGTAGACATTTTACACGTACACATCTCATTAAACCACTAAAATCATAGCGAGAGTTGCCTGGGCTTTCCAGGATGGTGCAAGGATACTTCGCTGTTTATTAGCATAACAGCTTGATCATACAGTATCTGTAAGCTAATAGGGTTTAGGTACTGTATGTGCCATGTGTGAGTTCTTCTTCGCCATCCTTTCCAAGTTTCGTCTTCATTGTCCACTCTTGGTGCTGGAACAGGTTTGGCCTCTAAGACTCAGTGAAGGAATTTTTTGTTCATTTATGGTACAGAATACAAAGACATTCTATTAAACGTTCTGTTTTAAACCTAGTAGCAGCAGTTTACAAAAGTCTCACATAATTGTGTATAATAGTCAGGTGTCCATATACTTTAAGCCACATAGGGTATATTTAAAAAAAAAAAAAAAATCTGCATTGTATTTACATCATGCTGTGACCTGATCTATGTAATGATCTTTAGCATACTGTAATCTATAATGATGACAGTACCATGCATCTATGTTTATAATTCTTTGCCATTTTTGCAGGTGGAAACACCTTTAGAGTGTTCCCAGCTACAGTCTCTCTCTCTTACCACCATGTCCCCTAGACAGCTCTTCCCAAACGATCCTCAGGTGAACGACAACCAGTGATTGTAAGAGCAAGAAACAGCAGACAGAGCCTGCCAAACACCTTATGTGTACTGGCATGCTAAAGGTTAGAGTGGGATTGTGTGTGCGTTGCTGCATTTTAAGTGATTCACCTTTTAAACTTGATATCGATCCAGTACAGATTGTGTATTTTTATAGACTTCTGTGTTTTTACTTATGGAGTTTCATAAACAGCAACATTTCATATTCATGGTGACTTCAGTGCATATTAATCGGTATTTCAAATGTTTTAGGGTCTGTATTTCAGTTGTTTTCATACAAATATTTTCTACTGCATTACTATGTGAAGTGAACAAATCATGGCAGAAGCTAGCATATATACTGTATACACAACTTGTATTCATAAAACTGCATCAAGTGGGGAGACAAAAGAATTTGGTTATCAGTTTTTCTGTCCTATAAGTATTTTATTTCTTCATATTTGCTTGTGCTCATTGCATGTGTCAATCAATGCTAGTGTACATTAAACATGAATTATTTCATTGTCATTAATACACACAAAGACTGTTAAATTTGTTTAAAATTCGTTTTAGCATTAACATTATTGTTTTTCGTGTGCACAACACACACACAAACACATTCTTTTTTTAATTTTATTTATTTATTTTTTTTAATCTGCCACATCACTGTCAGCATTTATTCATGAAACATTCCATATTTATCAGTAACAAGGTCAACGCTGGCTGTTCCAAAGAGAAATTCTTAGTAGTAAAATATGGTTCTTTGTGGAAGTCACTGGTCTCAGACGTGTGCTTAAAATTTCACTTGCATTAAAAAAAGAAGCAACTAACCACAACCCGCACTTTAGATGACTGTGACATTTTCAGCCTTCTCTACATTTATTCTTAAGGTTCTTAACCTCAATAGATTTGCCTCCCCATAGTCGTCGTCGTTGTCGTCATCATCACTGATGAACATTCTCTATCCTACTGTGTTAGCTTGCCTAGTGTAAGTGCAGTAATTAATGCTATCATTATTGCAAATTAAGCAACTTCACACAACAGGCAGTGATGTTGCACTGAATATTAGCAAGGCTGTGATGTGGTCGTAGGAACGTAGGTGTAGCCTGATTGACCTTGAGAGTGATATTGGTTTCATGAGTTCTACAACGGCCTTTATTAACAAATTATCATTTGTTGGTTTATTTAATCAGTTATTTTGTTTCACCAACACAGCCTTCTGTGACGGGTGGAACCGACAGTTACTGTAATTAACCCAGATGAAAGTAGTTTTAAATTCTTTTGGTACTATGCACCCAAAAGTTGAGGAGACAATGAATGTGGTAAACAGTCCTGAGAAATTTACAATTTTTACTTTATATTATCACTTATTCCAATTTGGAATATCTTCTAACTTCCGCTTTCTTAGGTAGAATCTCAAATAGTGTTAAATGGAAAGCTAGGGCTCTAGGGTGTACAATCTCCTCTTCCACACACAGAATAATCAGTGTTTAGAAGAAGAATAAAATTTTTGTCATTATACTGTACAGTGTACAATGAAATTAGGAGTGCAATTTCTGTGCAAAAACTGTGCAATTTTTAAACGTATATACATTAAGTATTAAATAAAACAGAAGACAGCAACACATAGACAGACTATGGTACAAGAAAGATACTGGACATGTGTACAGTAATTAAATGAGTCAGACATTATTGCACAAGCCAAACAGTGTAAACGAGTAGCTTATTTGAGGTATGTAGAGGTAGATAAGTAAGTGATGGTTGTAGAGACAGATTAATTCACCAGCCATGACATATTCCACTTATCATGTAGTAAAATTGATTAACCTGTTTATAATTGCACTGGCTCATGTAGTGATAACATGCGTAACAAGAATAATAGTAATAAATAGACAAATTATTGCACTAGGTCATATCGCTGTAACGGGTCTATAACAATTGCATTATTTATTTATTTATTTTTTTGAGAGCAACGGGTGTACCACACTGAGATACAGTACACCAGTATGCTTTCAATAGTGGAGTGGTAGAAGGACACCAGCAGTTTTTCCTCCTGCTGGTTTTTCCTCAGTACTCTCAGGAAGTGTAGTTACTGATGTGCCTTTTTTATGACTGTAGTAGTGTTGGGTGACCAGCCTGGGTCCTTATTAATCTGCCTTACACCTCCAGGGTCCGGCTTCGATTCCCACATCGGGTCTGTGTTTAAGTTTGCATATCCCCCTTGTTGTACATACTGGTGTTCTCTGGTTTCCTCTCATGGTCCAAAGACATGCAGATTAGACTAATTAGCGTTCCCAAATTGCTCGTAGTGTGAATGAGTGTAATCCTGTGATGGATTGGCACCCTGTCCAGGCTGTACCCTGCGTTGTGCCCTAAGGGCCCCCACAATCCTGTACACAGGGTAAAGCATTATAGACTACGAGTGAGTGAGTCTTTAAGGTGCCTTGTGCATTTCAGCTCATCATTAATTCAAATAAAAGTACTCTCACTTTATCCTATAAATATTCTGACCTTAGAAAAAATATTTTACTTGTACTTTATACCATACCAAATATACTCTTTATAGTGAACCTTACTGTGTAAATTAGGTTAAATATATTCTGTACCTCCATTATTTATATGTTTTTATGGCACATTTTTTGTTTATTTGTTTTTTAGAAATTTAGATTTGGATATTTTTATTTCAAATTTTAAAAAATGGCTATGAATGTATGTTCAATTTATTTGTCATTTATTTTACCATTTAATTAAATTACTTGCATTTGTTGCATATTTTGGTAATCCTACTATCACAATTAAACCCACATGTGTGATGATGAATCTGTTGCTGATACTGCTGTGGTCATGTTACTTGTCTTAACTGTTGTTCTGCTGGTTTTGGGTCGTCTTCATTTTTTACTTAGACTTTACGGTATAGGAAAATTCTTCTTGCTTACTATCCTGGGGAAGAAAAAGGGTATACGACAGTCCTTTAAAACTACAAAAAACAAAAAAAATGGTTTGGGACAAGAAAAAAACAAACACTATTTTGTGATGTAGATTTTGTGTGTAATGTTTAGTTTATACTAATCTATTTTTGTATTATGACTCATAATACAGTTTACTTAGAGCATACTGGTTTGCAATAAAAAATGGTGTGGAACAGTTGGTGTAAGTGTCATTTGTATTTGGGGTGAATCTGATGACTTTGAAGAGGGTTGAATACTTAGTATATACGGTGCCTTGCAAAAGTATTCACCCCCCTTGACATTTTTCATGTTTTGTTGCCTCACAAGATGGAAGTAAAGTGGATTGTTAGAAGGTTTGCATCATTTTATTTACAGAACAATCCTTAAAACTTTAAAGATGCAATTAAAAGAAAATTGTTTATTGTAAACCAAACAACAAATAGGATAAAATAAAACTTCAGCATGCATAACTATTCACCCCCTTAAAGTCAGTACTTTGTAGAGCCACCTTTTGTGGCAATTACAGTTGCAAGATGTTTTGGATAAGTCTCAATGAGTGCCACATCTTTCCACTGGGATTTTTGCCCATTTCTCAAGGCAAAACTGCTTCTGCTCCTTCATGTTGGATGGTTTCCGCTTGTATTTAGCACCATCCCCTGACTCGGATCAGTTTCCCAGTCCCTGCTGCTGAAAAACAGATCCCAAGCATGATGCTGCCACCACCATCTTTTACTGTGGGAACGTTGTTGAGGTGATGGGATGTGTTGGGTTTGCACCAGACATGGCATTTTCTTTGGTGGCCGAAAAGTTAAAATTTTAAAGTTTCATCTGACCAGAACACCTTCCTCCATGCATTTGGGGAGTCGCCCACATATCTTTTGGCAAATTTAAAACGTGCCTTCTTATTTTTAACACTAAGTAATGGCTTTTTTTTTTCTTGTGTACTAAGTAATGGTGTTCTTTTCTTGAGTGTACTGCTTACTGTGATTCCATGTACAGATACACCAGTCTCTGCTGCGGAACTTTGCAGCTCCTTCAGGGTTACCTTTCGTCTCTGTGCTGCCTCTCTGATTAATGCCCTCTTTCCCCGGTCTGTGAGATTTGGTGGGCGACCCTCTCTTGGCAGGTTTGTTGTGGTACCATGTTCTTTCCATTGAAAGATGACTGATTTGATGGTGCTTCGGGGGATCATCAAACATTTGGATTTTTTTTTTTATAACCCATCCCTGACTTATACTTCTCAAAACCTTTGTCCCTGACTTGTTTGGAGAGCTACTTGATCTTCATGGGGGCCTCTGGGGCCTTTCAGAAAAGGTTGTGTTTATACTGACCGGTCATGTGACACTTAGATTGCACAAGGGTGGACTTCATTTCACTAATTATGTAACTTCTGAAGGTAATTGGTTGCGCTAGAACTTTTAAGGAGCTTCATAGCAAAGGGGGTGAATACAAATGCTTATATATATATATATATATATATATATATATATACACTGTATGTAATTATTATTTTTTTTCTCATTACACTTCAACTTTTTTTTTTGTATATGTATCACAAAATTCAGATTCAAATTTTCATTTACAGGTTATAATGTAGCAAACCATGTAAAATGCCAAGGGGGTGAATACTTTTGCAAGGTACTGTAGCACTTGAAAAGTTAAATTTAATTTATGACTACTCTCTCTGTATTCTTAAGCTCTTTCATGACACAGCTATATATTTGGATTGGGTTTGTCCACTGCTTTTGAAAAACAAGCACATGTATTTAAATGAATGTTTCAAACTTTCAACCTTTCTATATTTTCTTGTTAATTTGTGTTTTCTATATGTTGGGCACAAAATCGCAGTCATGACTTTCTGAGCTGGAATTCTTGTGCATGAGCCGATCTCCAGATGTTGTTCCTCTGCTAATTTGACATCACTATAATTCCCCAACTATTCTGTGCCTCACTTTCACACAAACTGTACATTTAAATATGCCTGATGACTGCAGTGTGGTACATCAAGGTTTCTAGTATTTTTAATTACTTGGAGTGATGGAATGAGCAAAAAAGAGTGAACTTGGTGTTTTTTTGCACATTAGAATATGAAGAAATTAAAGAAAAAAGGTACAGTATCCTGCATTGGAGTTTTTCCTTTCCATGAAGATGAAATTTTTTTTTCATTCAAGAACAAAAAAATTGTATTTTGTATTTTTATCTTAACACCACATTTCTTAAAATGAGATACAAGAACTCCCATGGATCCATTATGCATGGGTGGAGATCATTACCCACCATTACCAAAGGTATTATGCCTAGATAATGTCAACCCGAGTCTAATAATTAAATAATGTGCCTAATGGTTGAAAAATAAGATACAAAATTTGGCCAGTGGTTGCTGATAAGGAAAACCAGTGAAAGAAAAAAACTTCTATTTTTCCACACAACTTTAAATTAAACACATTTGACCCTCTTACTCTCTGAATATTCTTTATTATTATTAAAACTGATAAAAATGAAGTAACTAAAAATGTATAATAAAATTAATTTGCTTAAAATAAAACAGAATCCCAATTAATTTAAAAACAAGAACAACTGTCACTGTTTACTACAGTTATACTGTGTACATTAGCTCTGAAATGCTGCTCTCTAAACACGTGACTCTTTCCGCCCGTGGGAAGCGCTGATGTGATTGGTCTTTCGTCTCGTGACGTAATATTATCGACCCGGAAGTAGCTTTTGGTGCGAGCGACCAGTGTACAGTAACAGTTCTTTTTAAAATTATTTATGAATCATTTCTTTTCTGGTTTTTGCCTTTTTGCGGTTTTATAGTTAATTATGTCCGACAGAAATCCCGGAATGGATCTGGGTGAGTGTTTTAATCAGTCTGAGAGTTTTTTTCCTTATAATTAATGTGAATCTGATCTGTTACACGTGACTGTTTTATTTTGTAAAGTAATAAATAATAAAGCAGCAATGTTTTGGTGATAATAGTAATAACAGTATACATTTTTATTTTTCTTGTATACTCATTATTGGGTGTATATGATGATGTAGTTTGTATTTTAATAAGTAAACACATGACCTGCAAACCAGATGCACTCTATGCCTTTTGCTAAGGTGACTAAATTAATACAAATCACATATCCACTTATTTAATTTATTTTTAATGTCTTAATGTTTTTTTTTAATGATTTTAAATTTTTACATATATCATTAACATTAAATACACCCACAACTTTTTTTTACAGGACATCTGAACAAAGGCAAGGCATTGAGATTGGATCAGAAGTGATGTTTTTATCAGATATTTACATAGTGAATCCATATATTTTCCTCTTTAACAGATCTGGAGTGGGTGTCAAAGGTCAGAGTGAACACCCAGGCTGTGCTTAAAAGGGCCCAACAAGTTCAAGGCCGCAAGGTGGCCAAGAAAGAGTGGCAGGTAGTTGAATGCTAACAGACTGCATGACCTAAACTAAGCCTGTGCTTGCGAGAAGATGTGACTCTAAATAATCATCCTTTACAGGCGGCCTGGCTTCTGAAGGCTGCAACGTGCATCGACCTGACGACGCTCTCTGGTGACGACACGCCATCCAACGTACACCGACTGTGCATGAAGGCCATGCAGCCAGTCCGCTACGACCTGCTTCAGAGCATGGGCATGCATGACAAAGGTTTATTTTCATGATATTAGTGTTTATACATTTACTAATAAGAGAAAGACAGATTCCATGCTAGGTGGCTTAGTGGTTAGCACTGTCACCTTGCACCTCCAAGGTCCGAGTTTGATTCTCACCTTGGGTCTGTATGCATGGAGTTTGCATGTTCTCCCCATTACTTGGTGGGTTTCCTTCAGGTACTCCGGTATCCTTTCCCAGTCCAGAGATGTGCAGAGTAGGCTAATTGGCATTCCCCAAAAAATTCCCATTATTCAGTTATCCATGACAAGGAGCCATATCTTCTTGACTGTCAATCATGTTGTCTGACTATTCCACCTTGCACTTGCATTTGAGTTTGAAAATTGCTGTCACCAGCTAATCTTTTCCCAACTTCACTTTTAACAAGAAATTAATTCATAGAACAAATCAGAAGCAATGTTAAATATTTATGTAATGTTATTTATGTTATAACGTAATGTGTAAAATTTGTATAGTATTGAATATCTGGGATGAAACTTTTGCATGGATTCTGTCAGCCTATAATTCTGATATTTGGTCAGCTTTAAAAGACAGACAAATGTAATATAGTGATCAGTTTATTGGGTAAAATGAATGCACTGGATACTACAGTAATACGTGTAATTTTGATGTACATCTTGTTCACAGAGCAGTTTACTGGTAGCAGTTGGAAAACATGTTTAGTGTTGCTTTCTTTATACATTCAGAGATCTGAGTGTGTTTCTTTTTATGTGTAAGACGCCAATCTTTATATGTGCATATATTTACATGTGCAGTTATACTATTGTTCACAAGAGGGAGACAAAGCACTTGTGCCTAATCAGCTCTACATTACCATTAGCTACATTATGTTGCCAAAAGTATTGGCATATATGGAGCGTTGCCTGAATATACATTTGTGGATATGTGTTGTTACAGGTATTACAACAGCTGCGGTGTGTGTTTATCCATCTCGGGTGGCTGATGCAGTAAAATCTTTAAAAGCAGCCAATTCCTGCATACCTGTTGCCTCTGGTAAGATCTTAACACTAGAAATTACTCCATAAAGTGCATGTTGTTGAGTTTTAGTGCAGCATATAAACCCTCAAAGTGCACAAATGTAACTTTTGGTCTAACTATTTCAATCTAGTGGCTACTGGGTTTCCTGCTGGTCAGACTCCGCTAAAGACGCGTCTGGAGGAGGTGCGTATGGCTGTAGAAGACGGGGCAACCGAAATCGACATTGTCATCAATCGGACGTTGGCTCTTACTGGACGGTGGGCAGGTGTGTATTTCTGTTTTGTGCATTGACTTTAATATGCCATCAAGCCCATGTTCTTGTTTACTTTTTGATTTTTATATCTAAAAAAAAAATTTCGATTTTGGAGTCCGATACATGACTTGCCACACAAGAATTATAATACGAACCTTTCCCCCATTTCTAATATATTTATTTGATTTTCCACTCATTAAGCAAAAGCTACAGTGTGCTGTTCAGTCGCATGCAAAGCCTCCAAACCTAACATCTATTTAATGTTAGATTTATATATTATATAATATTATTGAACGATTACTGTCCGTATAAATTTTTATGTTCTAATAAATTACCCAAATAAAATACGAGTTTTAAATTACTTATGTATAAAATAAACCGAGCAAAGTTCCTAGAACAAAATGTGTTTGCTGCTTATAATTCATCCAACTTTGCTGCAGTGAGCCAAAGCCTGTAGTTAGCATTATCTTCAAGATAGCAGGTTAGCGTACACTATTCAAGCCAGTTGGCCTATAAAAGTATATTTATTAATTAGACATGAACTAGCAAGCATACCTCACACAGAGGAGATTAAGTTCAGCGAGGTAGATAATCAGAGCAGCATCATAGCAAAACTGCTAGTTCTGTACACACGTTTGTCTCTGATCTACCACAATGAGAAGGTCGGTTGGTATCACTCTGTAGCCACAGTACTAAACTTCTAAATGTTATTTGATGGTAAT
>JAQMYL010000004.1:9335767-9369736 GCA_030014365.1 Clarias pachynema | reverse complement strand
ACCTCTTTCCTGTATGTTGTCTCATGTTCTCCAGTGATCAGTCCCATGACTCTCAACAACAAGCTCCAGTTATGAGCACTCTTACAGTATGTATTAGAAATGTTGATCAGTACGTGCAGAGCCATACTTCATCTGATCTCAGAATTATTGATGAGTTATTACATATTTCCCATTCTGAGAGGTGGGATGAACGCTATCTCTGGGATGTTACACATGTCATTCTGGGTAAAAAGACCTTATATATATATATATGTGTGTGCGTGTACTAATATAAAGGTGCACTGGCAGGATACAAGCCTCACTCAGGTCTTCTCATTGTTCACTAGGATCTGACTTCATCAAAACTTCTACTGGCAAAGAATCTGTTAATGCCACCTACCCAGTCGCCATTGTGATGGTGCGGGCTATTCGAGACTTCTACCTGAAGACCGGTCACAAGGTAGAGTCAATGTGCCACGGCTATCCAAGGTATTTCACCTGTACTAGAAAGAACAAGATTGATCATTACCCATGCGGTGTGTGTGTGGCACAGGTTGGGTTTAAGCCAGCAGGGGGTATTCGAACAGCGCAGGAGGCCCTGGTGTGGCTGGTACTGATGAAAGTCGAGCTGGGTGACCAGTGGCTAACTCCTCACCTGTTCCGCCTGGGAGCCAGCAGTCTGCTCGGAGACATCGAACGGCAGGTAGATATTACAATATACATTAATTACAGTAGCTCATAAACTCCCGTTTAGCAGGTTGATAATCAGTGACCATTACTATTTAGAGCAGCAGTCTGCTAACTTTTGTGTGACAGAATGATTATATAGATACAAATATAGAGTTTACTTGAATGGTACTTCCAGTGATTTTTTTTTTCTTTCTTTCTTCTGGTTACATGGGAGCTTTAAGCCACATCTACATGCTTTAAATACATAGCTATTATCACTATAAATGTAAAAAGAAGTCATGCTGTTTAATATAGGAAAAAGTATGTCCGTGTGAACTTTTCCGCCTGATGTTTTTCTCCATTTTCCAGCCACTGTAATTTTTCATAAATTGCTCATAAATGCACTGTTTGCTGTCCTTTTCTTCTGACTTCAACAGCGCTGACTGTTTCTAGGAGTTTGTGTGCCTCTTTGTGAATTGTGTCACTCAGTGGTGCACATAAAAGATGACATAAATTAGTTTCAGAAGTTTGCAAAAACCGGAGAGGGGAAAGTCAGGAGCTTTTTTAGGTATGAAAACATGAGGTTCTTCGATTTCTGCTGGTGTCGCAGCTACTAAAAAAAACCCATTGAAGGTGCTGCAACTGAGAAACGGTCCTCCACAGCCATGGACACTGTATACTGTATGCAAATCCAGTAATGTTTGCATAATACAGATTTCAAATATTTTGTGCTTTTATATCTCAAAGTTTGAGTACAACTCAAGTGCTGTTTTTTATCATTTGCTCACCTATCACTGAAATTGTGACTTTTCTATGTCAGTAAAGCTAGGTAGTGGGTTTGAACAGTTGTTTAAAGATTTTAGATTTTTGATCAGATCACTAAATTTCTTAATTTCTATTTAGATTTAAAAACAACTCCTCTAACCAAGGAATTTTTTGCACTCCACAGATTTATCATTATGTAACGGGACGCTATCCAGCTTACCATGAGCTGCCTATGGCCTGATTTCCTCAGATCCTGTCCATGTGACCAATGATGGTCAGGACCTGTTCTGATCAGCCCATCACACCACAAAGAAAAGCCTCAGTTGAAGTCCTTGGGAAAACAGTTACCTGCTGACAAACATTAAGTGTGAATTTTACAGATATGAAGATAATGACCTCTCACTGCCCTGGCCTGAAATTTTGTAAATGAATCATTTCATTCAAGACTCATTTCAAAATTGTGTTTAATGGTCATTGATCATAATGATAACTTTATCAGAAGAAAAAAAAGATTATTTAATAAAGACCACAATGCATTTCAATTTTCTTTCAGTCGATCAGATTTCACTTTTTTCCCCCTCTTCAACTGCACACCACTATTCTGTTTCAAATGTTCAATCCCGCTGATAGCTAACCTCCATGAGCATCGCTCATTCTGCACTCAGGGTCGCAGCATCACTCGCAAAGGGATATATTATTTGACTTCAACTGAGCTGATTTCATTAACTCCGCACAGATCGTGTGAAGTGTGTGTTGGGGATTAATTAAGGGGGTTAAGTGAGTTTAAATGATCGGATCGAGCCGCACACCAATTTGGGCTTCATTTGAAGACGGAGGAACGAACTTTCTTCTCTTCGCTCTTTCTTCTTTAATTAAGAGATCTCGGGCCGTGCCCTTGACTGGAACAGAGGATAAATGAGTGAATTAATTGTGGAATGGAGAATGAGCTGGGAGATGGGTTGAAGCGAGGTAAAACTTCAGGAGATGGAAGTATATTCAGGCCGGCATGACCCCAGAAAGGAGGAGAACATAATAAGGTTTGAATGTGCATACATACATGTGAGGCATTGAAAATAATATGTTAATATGATTAAACGTTAACGGTGAATAAATAACATGAAAATGTAGTATGAGAGGTGTGTGGTTAAACAAAAAGAATTATAATAGTTTGTATTAAAGCACAAGTATTATAAATACTTTTGAAATAGAAGGAATATTTATTTATTTTTTAAATGTTTTATTTATAGACTCCGCCCTACATTTGTTCTAAGCCCTGCGCAGTAGAAATAAGACCTTTCCCTACCACACACAAAGTACTGTATGTGCACAAAATGAAATACCAGAACGGGGAAACAAATCCTAAAAAAGGCAAAGTATTTTTGCTCTTTAATACTTTTTTCAGTAATTCCTCAGAGCTGTAGTGCAGAGGTCATTTTACTGTTAAATAGCTCATGTAGTTTGTCAGTACTGTATGCAACTTTCCAACAGTGTTTTGTCTATTATACACTATATCTAAAGCTATAAAAAGAAAAACATTTGTGTGTTTTAATATTTTTTTTCATTCTTTTATAATATTTTGAGCATTCACAACTAAAATCCTTCTTGCTTATAGCCTTAAACAATTCATTCCATTTTGATTAGTAAATGAAGTAATAGCTCTATGGACATGTCTCATTTACCGTAGATTCTGCTATGTAGTGTGTATGGCCTGAGGAAAAAGCCTCACCAGGTTGCTGAAGCACCACAGCACTATGCGTCTGCTCTCCACCTCCCAGAAGCCGTGACAGATTAGCTGCACTTACATAAAGGCATGTAGATCATCTGCAATCTGGAGCCGTGGCCCGCACCAGCACGCCAGATGAGACTGAAAGATTGAGTCGGCCTCCAGATTGATTCCACCCTCCGTGGAGAAAGCACTTTCTGTCTATCCTCTTTCTCTGTCCCTGCTTCTCGGCTTCTCTCCCTGTCACTCGCCGTCTTCGAGGCCTTCTATCATCCTATCACAGGACTTGCATGGCTTGTGGTTATGTGTTTTTATAAGCTAATGATTCTCTCCGGACACATCCACGGTATAATAACTGGTTTTCCACCCGAGTGTATTGGCCACAATGTTGATATCATCTTTTTAAACACTATAACGCCATTGCACGTACGAAAAGATAGTACACCGTACAAAAGAAAGAAGGCGTATACAAGGTTGAAATGTTTCCGATTCCAAAATCAGAAAAAAAAACGGACTAAGATATTTTCTTCCTCAGAAAGGCACAAGATTAATACTTTTACTGATGTGTTCATTTGTCATATAAGTCTAATTTGATTATGGGGTCACATAGTGAATGAAATGTAAATTAATTAAGCTTCCAGGAAACAGATGCCATGGGGAATAGCTGAATTACAGTTGAATTATTCATTAGAATATGGAGCTCTGATGCTTGGGGCACAATTTTGCATTTGATATAAATCATTACATTTGACACATAATCTAGCAAAATCTTAAAAATGTTGTGCTCCGCTATTTTATATATCATTTAGAATATTATTACAAGATGGTCAAGTATCACCTAAGATGATTAGACCTAATCAAGTCAGAAACTCAGCCCTAGCTACTTTTTAATCTGGTTTTCCAAGTGGAAATAATGTAGCAGGTACATGCCTCTGTACTATATTATTACAAAACTACGTGGTAGCATCATGCTCTTTTTAACAGAGTGTCTGGATCTGTCAACTGACCCGCGTGGCTCTCACTCACTCTCTGACACATCCCTTTGCTCAGACTGATTGCTTTCCTGTTGTTTTATTCATCAATGTTTTTTAGCCAGAGAGCGGACGTGAAAAATGGTGCGGTCCGGGAGGTGTTTCCACACCAAAAAGCTGTTTGTAATGAGACACTAGTCACATGTCAACTACACTCATTACACACCAGGACAAAGATTTGTCATCCGGAGGCTCGGAAGACGATATGGGAAGGCATGCGAGATGTCAACTTTCCATCGGTTCTAGCCCGTCCACTAGCTAATTTTTCTTGGACAGACACACTGTGGTCCTTGATATGAATGATGAAGCGCACACATCATATATTTAACACATGTTTGAAAATAGGTCCAATAACACTGAGAGGCTTAAAAAAGGAAAGGCGATATTTCAGGCCGAGGACATGGTATAAAATATGTAGGACTCGTCTAACTTGTATATTCTTGAGAGGATGTCATTCTTTTCCCGCTGACAGGCCAAATCATTAAAATACCACAAGATGTTGATAAATAGTATAAAGTGACAAATGTGTGAAACAAAGTGAACAAAAAAAAATGTCATGAGTGCACTTCAAAATGGTGTCAGACTACGTGCTAGAATCTATGCATAATTGGTAACATGATGTGACACAGCCAGTGTGACGTCTTTGACAATACGTCCTGACAGTAAGAGTTGGGATTTGATGCATGGTGACACATGCCAGTTTGCAGACTAAATATGGGAGCGTGATTTAAGCTAATTCGAAGAGACGTGTTAAGGCATGAAGTCCCAAAATGCTGTACATCATCTATCCAACTACATTAAAAAAAATAATAAAATAAAAAACTATTTAATATTTCATAATAAACCCTAATTAAATTATACATCCTAGAAAGCACCTTTTA
Organism: Clarias pachynema; assembly: GCA_030014365.1. Lineage (NCBI taxonomy): Eukaryota > Metazoa > Chordata > Actinopteri > Siluriformes > Clariidae > Clarias > Clarias pachynema. The sequence continues at coordinate 9,364,688 of JAQMYL010000004.1, read as the reverse complement.
TTTGGTGTTTAAAATCTGTACTGTGACATTTTGGCTCAATTGCAGGACTTTGGAGCTGAAATTAAGGTGATTTTATTTATTTAATTAATTAATTAATTTTTGCCGGAGAAAAAGAAAGTCTTGGTGAGAAACTGCAAAGCAGATACACGTAAAAAAAAAAAAAAAAAGTGCAAATATTGACTGAGGCATTGTGCACAAAAGCCAATGAGAGCAGCCTTAAGGTTTTACGTCTGACTGTTTTCTCCCCGGCAGCAGTCGGATGACACTGGAGGTTTGACCTTAGCCCTCAGTCAGGGTGAATTTCACCTCACCAGAAAGGTCACACACAGTCATTCTTTGTCTAACGAACACAAAGCCCAGGTGAAAAGCAAAGGCGATAATTGGCTCTTCAGCTGTAATGATATTAATGATGCAATTAAAACAAGAGCTTGCTTCTCTAGGAGATGGAGAAACAGGTAGTGATGGCTGCTACCCAGGGACTTCACTAGTGTCAGTCTAGTGCTTCTGATGCTGCCATGATGTGCACAAAAGCAAAGGGCCGGAGCAAGCGCGTGCGATGGCTCGCCGCCGAGCGTCTCCCGCCGTGCACACTTGTCTTTGAGTTCTGACCTTGACGCCTAGTTCCCCAGTGACAGAGAAGAGATGGAATACATGTATTCGAGATCAAACCGTCTGCTCGGGAATTCACCTGGCTCTGAAGTCTCTCCCTCCGACGGGCTGCGCCGCAGCTGTCCTCGTCAAGCACACTGCTGCAAATTAAGGATAAATGTTAATTAGCTTCAATTTCTCTCAAATCTAAGGCAGATAAATTATTTGTCATTGAAAGATCGGTGGAGTATTTATTGTCCATTAGATCCTGGCATGCATGCATTGAAGAGATTTTTAGCTCCTGCTGTTCACCAAAGAAACAAGCAAACATGGCCTTATCAGAAAAAAAAATACAATTCTTTCGAAATTCTTTTGTATTCCACTAGACATGACCTGAAAACAGGAAAAGATCTGATCTACTGCTGCTCATATCATATACTGCTGCACATACGGCTCCTTCTGTATTTGCTTGTTGATGAACGGAAAATGTTCAGTTTGGACAGTCAGTGTAATCTAGCTGAACGTCCTTAGCACATTTTCTTCAAACATCTTCACTGCCCCAGTAGACTGGACATCTCTGATATTGCTGATCTGCACCACTTGCATTTGCAAGGTTGCACTTTACACACCAATTGAGTTTCCAAAGCACAAAATGCCACAATCACAGAGCAATCGATACAGAAATATCCCACTATGCTCACAATAAATGAAATGCTACCGCTTGAGGATGGGTGGGGTAGGGGCTGGCGGTGGAGGCGGTGTCCGAGCCACACTCCCAGATTACGACGTTTGATGGATGCCCCAAAAACACAGCAGTGATCCTTATTGATCCTCCTTTTTCAATCAGGGCGAACATAATTATCGGTTTGGCTTCCGTCTCCTATGGGGTGATGAGAGTAATCCTGAAAATTCTTTAAAAAAGAAAAAAAACCAAGGTTAAATACCACAACTCAAACCAACAAACTATGGTGAACTTACTGAATAGATTATAAGACTTTACAGACATATAAGAGCAATGAAAATGGCCAGACTTTAGAGAACATTAGCATCTGGAGATCCTCACAGACCTCAGTCTTTCTGACCGACACATGGCTTTCTGTCAGCAATTACTCTTCCCTTTGCATACGGTTCATGTGTCAGTCTTTAGGCTACACTTTATGGTCAAAAGTATGTGGACACCTGATTAAACATTCTTGTCATTTTGTGTGTGTGTACACCATATTCAAGATTTTGGTGGTATATTTCGACTCTCATGGGAAGGCTTTTCACGCGTTTTTGGAGTGTTGCTGTGGGGTTTCATCCTCGTTCAGCTACAAGAGCATTAGTGAGGTCAGGCACCGATGTTGAGCAAGGAGTCAGGTTTCACATTCTTCCCCCGAAGTGTTTGGTGGGGTTAAATTGCAAGACAAGTTTCAAGTGCAGACAATCAAGTTGTTCAAGTCTAAACTTGCCGAACCATGTCACTTACTTCACACGGGCCTCATCATTCTAGAGCATGTTTGGGCTTCTTAGTTCGCGTCAAGGCAATCATTTCAAGTTGTGAAAATACTATAGTGAAGGCTGACATTAAGGAGTGATGGTCAGGTGTCCATAAACATTTGGTCAGGTGTCCATAAACATATACAACAAATTTTGTAATATATTGTATTCAAGGTGGGGATAGTACATAGATTAACATGGAATGAGCCTCTAGTAGCTCTAGTCTCTTCTAGGGATTCACAAAGTTATGTAAATAACTTTATGTAAATTGCCTCTAGGTGTTAATGTGAGTGTATGGTGTAGAGTTTCTTCATGTGTCAAAAACTTTTTTTGCACAATACTGTATCTGTTATATAAAATGTTATTCTTATGGCAATGATTTTTTGTTTGATTCCTAGTATAATTTGAGAGAAAAATTTGATTCATTATGTGCAATGTTTATTTTCCCAATGGTATTTGGCAATTCTTTTCAAAGATGCCAATACATTTGAAGTTTTGTGCATGTTCAAAGATTTCTAAAACAACGTTGTGACAATTAGAAGCAGGCGTTTGTAGTGAGCATTGGTTGGAGGAGCCTTTTAATTGTAATGCAATCAAAAGTGTGAGGGATCTGCCAGTTAGTGGGAGATATAATAATTGTTTGGAATAGGGATTCTCAGCGGACTCCTCTGAGCGTGTTGGCAGGCGTTTGAAGTTTGAAGTTTGCCCTGACATTGGAAAAACTCAAGGGCAGGGGGGGGCGGGGGGGATGGGGAAGAAACGGAGCCTCTCAAATGAGACAAGAATAGAAAAATAGTGAAAGTGAAAAAGAAAAAAACAAAAAGAAAAACAGAGATGGAGGCAAGTCAACTTCAGAAGTCATAAGTGCCATTTTACTTTGAAGTCAAAGGAAGATACGAGTGGTTTGGTGCACTGAGCATGCTCTTTGTGTGTGTGTGTGTGTGTGTGTGTGTGTGTTGTTTGTACAAGCTCAGGACTGGGCTGCTTCGAAACTCACAGCTCTCATTAACTATTAGAGCCCACTGTTGTCCTGAGAGACTTCAGCAAGGCTCAAAAAGCCTGCGAAGCTCAAGGACCCTGGGTATGACCTTGAGCATCTCTTAAAAAAATCAACTTAAAAAAACCCTCAGTGCTCGTCACCTTGAGAATCGTTCTACAAGAAACAGAAGCGAGGAGGCGAGGGACACCTCTCCCTGGCTACACACAGGTGCATTGCCCTTCATCCTATATGAAGAAAAGACCACATATGAATTCGGTGTAGCTTTAACTACACTGAAAGCGATATCAAATGGCGTAATGCCTGCGAGCCTGCCCTCCAGCGAGCGGCATGCGCATGTGAGGATGATTGCCTTGTTGTGTCCGCTAACTGCTAGAACATGCTGAGCCTAAGCTGCAGGGATGCTGATTAAGGCTGGATTGCCCTTAAGCTTCAAGTGGCCGATTCTTAGCTCCATTCACTTTAAATTGGTTATATGTAGCAAAGACTCACCGTCTGACAGAAAAGACATGCTTCTTGTATGTAACATGAGGCGCAATTAGTCTGAGTTTGAGAGCTTGAGTGCAAAATAACGGAAGGCGCTGCTGACTTGAAAATTACAAAAAAAAGACAGAAATCCAGTAAAAATATTTGCGTCAGAAGATGAAACGTCAAAATAGTCACTACAGTATTTGAAATTCCAGTCCAGTCAATGGGCTGAAATTAATAATACACTGATTGTACATGTGAGGAAAGGAAGTACATTGGGGTATTTACATTAGGCCTTCCTGATACTATGTCCACTAAGAGTGGGAGTCATTGATTATTTCATGCAGTGGTTTAAATTTACTCTCCTACTCAGACCGTTATACAGTACAGAGTACGGTTTCCCCTTACTCTTCCACACCTGTATACTGTAATAATTTATAATCCCACTATGCGGTGTCACCCAGAAGAGCATCAGCTCCCTTTTGATTCTGGTCCCTCTCATGGTTTCTTCTTCATGTCATCTCAATGAGTTTCCTTACCACTGTCACCTCTGCCTTGCTTATTAGGGATGTGGGTCTAGACCTGGATCTCAGGTTTGTAAAGCTGCTTTGAGAAAATGTCTATTGTTAAAAAAAACGTTGCGCAAATAAAATTTTGAAGTAATGACTGCATGTTTAGTTCATGAGCATCTCGTATTCTACCCTTACAGACAAACACACGCAGACTAGCCTAGTTAACAGCAAAACTGTAAAGATTCCACCAAGAAACAAGGGGATAAATTACGGCAAAATCTAAAAGTCATGTGAAGTCTCCTTGTGCATCCTATGACAGGCAGCCAGCGTGGCGGGGAAAATGTCACACGCTGAAAAGGAGGCCAACCCACCAGACAGTCAAATGAAGAAAGGCAACCGTCGTGAAGGAAACACGAGACCTTTTCATTTCCCTCCCCAACTTGTATTAAAACTGAGTCAAACTGTAAACTATTAAACAATCAGACGTCAAGAGGGGGAATATAGGGGTATGATATGGCAAACATTTTTTTTTCTATCAATCACAGCTGGCAGAATTGACTCTGAATCTTTTTGAAGATGGTGGTGGGAAACTTCCGGGGACCTCGCAAGCGAGTAAATAAAACATGACCCTTTTTTAACTTCCCTTTTCTTTGTCTCGTTAGTTTAACAGGGAAGCTCCTACTGATCAAAAACACATTAGCATAAACTAATCAATCAATGCTTCAGTTCGCCAGCTCACTCCTTTTCATCACTCAATGGATGGAGGTCAGCGTTGTGTGTGAGTGAGCAAGGTCCCACCAAGCAGCTTGGTGCCAAAAAATCCTTGCCTTTCTTTTTCATGCTGTGCTCTGTCTGCTCAAATCATCCCACATTTTTTTTCCTTTTCACTTTTTCTAGTCCATGTTCTGCTAAATTCCTCCTTTTGAGCTTTATATTTATTTTCAGAAAAAAAAGAGAAATTCATCCATTGTGAGCTTTTTTCCTGTAAATGGATGTGAAGGCTGAATTACTGGTGACCTTTTAAAATTGAAGGTGAGTCATGTGAATAGCTGGCTCATGGATGAAGAACATGTGAGTGAGTTAAGTGTTTTTCTTTAGTCTATTCCAACCTTGATTTGAATGCCCCCTCTTTTTATTCTAAAGCACAGATTCAGACAATAGCAGTCTTCATAATGTGCCATATCTATTGCCATCATTCATGGGTCTACAGCATGGAAAGTACAGTGCTGTTAGAATGTATTTGGTTTTCTGCATTTTTGTACATCTTTTGTACATGTTCTTTTATGTCACTTCGGAATGAAAAAGATTATGCTTGTGGTTGTGGCTTGTTTGTTGCATGTTTAACACCAAGTGTGAAACGAAGTGACCCTCCAGTGTCCACGCTTACTTCAGAGAAAGAACTGCAGGAATATTCTTATGAATGTTTCAGTCTGAAGTAGAGCAGTGCTGTGCAGTATAAACCTGATTCTGGAGGCAGAAAATGGCATATTTCAAAAATATGATTATAAACAACTGCTGGAGTGGTCTTGAAATTGGGACATTTCAAATGCTTTGACTTTCCACTGAAGCACAGGTTCAGTAGATCTTCTCAGTCTATGATTGCAATGGATCATTTCACACAAAATATGGCTAAACTACACTGGAATTCGTGCTATAACTTGTCAAGTGAGCTTTAAATGGTTTGCAGTTATGATGGTTAAGATTTCAATGACATCATAGCAAGTGAAAATATTCTTAATAAAATGTTACAACAAATCAGATATAAGATTACTGAATCTATTTCTAGACATGCAGTACTGTGCAAACGTCTTGAACCATCACACCTCATTTCTTTATAGTAGATTTAATTAAATCTTATTTAATTAATGGAAACAAATTTTTACAGTGACAGGCTGCAAAGTGCCTAAAGAGACAATTTTAAAACTGTTTGTTCATGTAACAACCTAAGCAGCAACCTCATTTCCCCTCTCATCTGTTTCAACCACTCAAAGTGGTCAAAAAAAAAAAGAAGAAGGCCTTTAGGAAGCCTGAAGAACTATTCATCAAGACTACATAAAATGTAAAAAATTTTGAAATTTTATTAAAAATTAAATTATAAGCATTTATTTCTCGAAAGAAGCGGAATGATCTGTCAATAGAACAAGAATTTTACACTTGAAAGTAGAATACAATATATCTAGAAATAGGCTTTGCAGCCATAGATTTCGTTTATTGTAGTCTTAAAAAAGAGAGAGAGATCAATTTGTCTTGATTCCAGACATTCTAGATGTATAGATGTCCTTTTTTGCTACTCTTGCAAGCTTACAAGTACCACTGACACTTATTTAATATGACAGACAACCTCTAAAGGTGGTTTTATTTTTGGACTGTATTTTACACAGTCAGTCACTAATGCCGAACGATTCAGAAAATTCATGAATCCATAGGTTTCTCTCCTTTCTTAGCCTAGTCTGGGTAGCTACTTGAACTAGCTTAGAATTAGCTACCTTAGTTAGCTTACAGACTTACCTTAGAATTAGCTACCTTAGTTAGCTTACAGACTTAGCTAAGAATTAGCTACCTTAGTTAGCTTACAGACTTACCTTAGAATTAGCTACCTTAGTTAGCTTACAGACTTAGCTAAGAATTAGCTACCTTAGTTAGCTTACAGACTTAGCTTAGAATTACCTACCTTAGTTAGCTTACAGACTTAGCTTAAAATTAGCTACCTTAGTTAGCTTACAGACTTAGCTTAGAATTAGCTACCTTAGTTAGCTTACAGACTTAGCTTAGAATTAGCTACCTTAGTTAGCTTACAAGCTACCAGTAGTTGAACTTATTTACCACGACAGACAACCCATGAAGGTCAGCAGCTTTTCCAAATTGCTATACTGTACTTAGTTAGCTGAATAAATAATAAAACTGTATCCTTTCTGTTTTATTTCTTCTTGTGTATTTTTTTTTTTTCTCTTTAAAGGCGTTAACAGGAATTACATTACAAACACAATAGTAAGTCACAGACCTTCATTTCCCCCCCACACTATTCGCAGGCATTCGGTATACACATGCTTTGATCACATCTAACAAAATATCTTATTCAGTACTCTGCATATATTTTCATACTATTTGTAATAGCAAAGTCAGTTTGAATTGAGTAAACATCAAGCCAAGTTGCTATGGGGTAGTGTGTTGACAGACAATCTGCCTCCCTAAATTGATGTTAGCAAAGACTAGACAACTGTGTGGGCAGAGGTTAGCTTTATTTAGCAACATTAAATTCTGTAGAGTCCATTTTTGCTCTCTTATCTTATTTCCAAGCGCCATTTTGTTATTCTCTCTCCATGTGGCCTGTCTCTCTTTGCAAAAATGCAAATGAATGTAATGTCGAATGACAGGGAAAGTTAACTTTCTTGTGTGTGTATGTGTGTGTGTGTGTGTTTGCGTGGCGGTTCCCCCTTCGGGAGGATGGCGAGCTGTGTAAGCCGTGCTCTAATTCTGTCATTGTCAAAAGTTTTGACATAATAAGCGATTGTTTGCGTGCCTTTGTTCAGTGGTGATTTACAAAGAGAAGCAGCATGGCTTCTATTCCTTTAAGGCATGATTGGCACTCCTTATGCTAAATATCATAACTTTTACTGTCGCTGTGTGTTTTTGAGCACCTCTTTCATCTGCTGTGGATCCGCAGGTGTTTACCTTAGCGAAGTGGCCCGTTTCGATAGCTGAGAGAATTCTTTCTGCGATCAAAGCCTCTGCGTAGCACTCAACATTGACTCTCTTGCTTCCTGCATGATGATCAAGCACTGTGTTTTGTTAAAGGGCCGTCCCTGACTTTCCCAGCGTTTGCCCATAACGTTCATCATGTCTGCATATTTACTGCCAGACACATGTATGTGTGTACAGCAAATGAACTGCCAAGTTGACTGGCACACGCTGCTACAGATCAGGATTTCACAGCGTTATCAATATGAGCTGGTCATTTCTCTTTTTGGCTAAAGCTACATATATTTAGGCAAAGGAATCCAAAGTAAAATACCGTACTTTTTGCTATCTACCGTTTCTATAGTGTAGAGAATATGTCACTAAGACAGCTTTTTATTTATTTTTTTTCCTCAAGACTCACTTTCTAAAGTGGGCCTTTCATTATGAGGAGAAAAATGATGGTATTTGACTACCGTTCACACTTCACAGCTCTTGACGCAATGCTGAAAATCACATCACAGAGTTGTTCACACTGTACAAAACCTCACGATGCAGGTGCTTACACCTGTTCTAAAGTTAAATGCCAGTGATGCCACTAGTGATCTCAGTCTGAAAATGTTGCCAAGCAGCCACTGTTTAGCTGCGCAGTTTTACACACTCGAATTTCTAAAGAACACTTAGGACGCTGTCACCACTGTTCAATTAGCACCGCTTCCATCACCTGGATGTTTTTGTGATCTTTTCCTCTCAGTTTGCCTTTGGATTCAACTTGTGCAACCTAGACCATGTGACTACGGTTACCAAGCAACCAGACCACTCAGATTCTCTGTAGAATACTTTTAGTCAAAGGTACTTGGAAATTAAGCTGTTGCCTTTTTACAAAAATCACCAATATGCCACAGGTTTAATGGGTAGAGATTCGATTGTAAATGCTGCAGCACACTTTTAAGCTATGTCCTGCTTCAGAGAGCAAAAACTCTATTATTTCTAACAGCAGAATAATGACACCAAATGTTGATTTCATCAACCAGTGAACAAATTCCTCAATCCATCTTGGTCCGAACTCGGGATTTAACTGATTAGAATTATTCATAGAGTATTTGCCCCCTTCCTGATTTTTTTTAATGCATATTTGTTACACTTAAATGATTGAGATGATCAAACAAATTTTAATATTACACAAAGATAACCCGAATAAATTTAAAATGTGATTTTTAGATGATGATTTTATTTATTAAGGGAAAAAAGCTACAAACCTACCTGACCCAATGTGAAATCATGAATGAACTGTGATTTTTGGAATGCTGAGTTAAATTTCACTTTCCACATCCTAATGATTACTGGCCTGTTGAATCAAGAAATCATTAAATAGAACCTGTTTGACAAAGTAAAACATGCTAAAAGATTAAAAAAAAAAAAAAAAAATACAGTCTAAACAACTCAAGAACAGATGAGAAACAAAGTAATTGACATGTATTAGTCTGGACAGTGTTACCATGCCATTTCTAAGGCTTTAGTAGTCCAGAAAACCATGGTGAACCTTCCCAGGTGTGTCCAGCCTACCAAAATTACTCAGAGAGCGCAACTACTCCTCATCTAGGAGCTCATAAAATAATCCAGAATAACATCTAAAGAACTGCATGCCTCACTTGCCTCAGTTAAGGTCAGTGTTCGCGATTCAATAATAAGAAAGAGACTGGGCCAAAATGGCATCCATGGGAGAGTTCTAAGGCGAAACCACTGCTGACCAAAAAGAACACACAGTCTCGTCTCACATTTGCCAAAAAATATCTTATCCTCAAGACTTTTGGGCAAATATCCTCTGGACTGATCAGACAACAGTTGAACTTTTTGGAAAGTGTGAGTCCCATTACATCTGGCATAAAGCTAACATGGCATTTCATAAAAAGAACATCATACTTTGCAGCTTCAGGACCTGGACGACTTGCTATAATTGATCGAACCATGAATTCTGTGCTGTATACAGAAAAAATCCTTGTTTCTTTGTTTGCAACCAGTATGCTGGTTTAAGCTTACTAACAGCAACCCGACCCTAAAAAATTTGTTTCCCAGCTCAACAACAATTAAAACCTTTTAGTCAGAGAATAACTGGTGGATCCTCTTTAACTGTGTTCAGTTTGGTGCATGTACAGTATAAGGTAACTATAAGATAAGGTAAAGTAATAAAATAGAGAGTTTAGTACAGGATAATACTGTAGCAAGGGTTCATAATACATTAATCCAATTTTCTTTCCAGTGGAAATCATATTACAACATAAAATAGTAATTAAATTAAATTGTAGTGGGTGTTAGTCCCATTTTGAACCAACCTTAAGCAAGTCATTAACAGTTTCCATCTAGGAATAATAAACTTCTTTGAATCTTGAAGTTCATGAGGTGCTTCACATTGCTTTCACACCTCTTTTTGCAGAAGGTCAGATAGAAAAGTTTCCCTGTTTACTTTTTAATAACTTTTTCATACTTTCCTGTTTTTCTTCCTCAGCAGCTAAAACCTATAGGGATTTCCCCCCCTTTTTATCTGAGAACTTTTCCAGTTTCCATCAACGCTCCTGACTGACAAGCATCATTACAGATAAAATTATCTCAGTAATTATCCTGCTGAAAAGAAATGTTTCTTCCTTTGTGAGGAGGAGGATGAGGAGATGGAGCTGCATCAGGGAGACGCTTGGCTAGAATAAAGCACCCTAATGAGCGCACGGCCTCCTGCAGAGCACTGTAGCTCTCGAGCAAAGTGTGCATTTTTCTTTTTTCGTGTGTGGTAAATGGAAACGAAACAGCCGTCTGCTTATGCCAGCCACTTAATGGGGGACCTTGCCAGCTGCAATTATCTTAATTTGTAGCCCCCGGGCCATGTCCAATATGAGGTCCTCCACTCAAGACTAAGCCTCATAAGCTTGTACATACAGTAGTAATACTGTAGAAGAAATAAAACTTCATTTTACCACCAAAGTTGCAGATACTTTATTCGCTTCAGCATAACTGCTTGATGTAAGTGTATAGCTCCAACATAGACTACAAATGGAATAACCTGTTATATCTTCTTCTTCTTCTTATTATTATTATTACCTGGCTAATGGTTCCTTGGTAAACTCAACAAAAATGTAGCGTTATTATTCTTGAATTATGCATCCCAAAGGGTGGTCTAAAACTGTCTGGATTTAGTTTTGGTTTGTTATAGTGGTAAAACTCAAAACCCAAAATTAGTTATTGCCACCCAGTGTATACTGGGCTCAGCATAAATGAGCAGACCCTGACAGATTTGTCAAGTTTGTACTTTTCTTTCCTCTCAGAATCAGCATTTTCTATGGGACACTATACTACAAAATACTCCCACAAATGTGGGCCATTGGTTGGAAAAAAGATTTGCTAATTTGCACACTGCAAATTATTTTTCCTAACAAATTTATTCAAAACCATGATGCAAATGAATACACTACTCAATGAAAGTCTTAGAAGAACAGCTACATTTTAGACAACAAAATCCTAATTAACAAGAAATCAACTACAGGTGAGTCTAATTATTCAGTAAACAGTTGTCTAGCAGACAGTTGATTATAAAAGGACATCACTTAACAAAGAATACCCCTTCCCATTTCATGCTGTCAACATGGAAGAGAAATGTCACAAGCTCTAAGAAGGACAATCATTTCTTTACACAAGAAAGGTGAAGGCTACAAGAAGATCAGCAAAGCTTTATTTAGCAGTCAGAACACTGTAGCAAAAGTCATACAAAAATTTTACAAAGATGGAAATGCAACCATCTCACAGAGGTGTCCAGGCCGTCCACGGCAGTTAACACCTCGACTGGAGAATCGAGGGGTTGAAGAACATCGCCATGCAAGTTCACTGCAGTTGGCTAAAGAAGTTGCAAGCCAAACTGGGGTGATTGTTTCCCATGACACAATACAGTAATGGCACGGGTGTCGTCCATGAACAAAGCCTCTCCTGAAGGCCAGGCACAAAAACAGCCTGCCCAGAATTTGCCAGGGCCCATGCTGAAAAAGAAGAAGACTATTGGTACTCTGTAGTCTGGAGTGATGAGACCAAGATAAATGTTTTTGGAATTGATGGCTTCAAAACTGTATGGCGTCGCAAAGGTGAGGAGTACAAAGAAAAATGCATGGTGCCTACAGTGAAACATGGTGGTGGCAGTGTCCTTCTGTGGGGCTGCATGAGTGCAGCTGGTGTCGGGGAACTGCATTTCATTAATGCTATCATGAATTCACAGATGTTCTGCTCTATATTAAAGAGAAGATGTTACCATCATTTCGTGCCCTTGGTGGCCATGCGCTTTCCCAAGGCCACTGTTGCGTTTCTGAAGAAGAACAGGGTAAAAAGTAATTCAGTGGCCAAGTATGTCTCCTGATTTGAACCCAATCAAACACCTGTGGGGAATTCTGAAGAGACAAGTTGAGCATCACTCTCCATTCGGCATCTAAAAGAGTACGTTCTTGAAGAATGGGGGGAAAAAAAGGTGCAATTTTTCGCCAACTTGTTTATTCCATGCCTATAAGACTTGGTGCACTTCTTACATATCATGGAGGTCATACAAAATACTAAATGTAGTTTAGGTTTTGTTGTGGGGTGTATACATTTTTGCATCAACTAATTTGAGTAAAAAAGAAGATTTTGTAATTCAAGTTATATTATTAAACATACTTTTGTGTAATGCGCTAAACAAATGTTCTGTTAAACTCAGTTTTGTCAAGATTTTGGAAATTGTTCATTGAGATGTTAATTAATATCTTACTTTTCAAAGGGGGTGTACTCATTTATGTTGAGCACTGTTTATTTAAGCTAAGGAAAGAAATGTGAAACTGTTACACGTCTCAATCTGGAAAAAAAACTGGTCTAAATACACCAACTCTACTAGTTTCTTTAGAAATGTAAAATTCATAATGTGCAGACTTTTTTTTCTTTTTAAATAAGAACGGAAAATAAATTGTCTCTTGGCTCTATACAGTACATTTCACTGACTTATTCAAGTGCAAATGATTTGACACTTCTGACTCTGAAGAACAAATACCTGGAATTTAATCTATACACCAGTGATTTTTTTTGTTTTCTTTTTTTCATTAAACAGCTTTCTGCTTACAATTCACTCTATCCAACTTTACCATGACAAGGAAGAAGGGGACATACTTTACTTAAATGAATCCTATTTTCAAAAGGTTCTATATTCCCTCAACAATTTAAATCACACTGTCTCTAAGGTAAAATACAAGGACACTCTGTTGCGTTCGCATGAAAAGGAGGAAAGTGAAACCAGATGCCATGCTGATGGTTCCTTGTTTGAGAAAGTTCTGTTTGTTCTTTATCTTTCAACCTGTCCTCTGTGCTCAAGAGGTGAGCCGTGCATACTCATAACCACTTGAGATATGAATTGCTAGTGTGATACAGTTTTTCAACATCTCATGGTAATGTCTTTCAGTTTCATTTATCTGACCTCTAGATCAGTGTATAACTTTTCTTTCTTTTTTCTTTTACTTTAAACTTATACTGCAATTAATTGCCTTGAAACACCATTGAAACATGAAAAGCTTGATAATTACTTTCAAATCCAATTAACAGAGCCCTTCTACAGTGGTGCACATCACCTTCATTACATTTTAGGGAATAAAACATAGTCCATAGCTCTTTTTCATTCTGTTTTTTATTTTGTTATTGTTTTGTTTCATTTCCCCTCAGGGAGAATCCTTAAAGTTTCAAGAAATTTAAATTCACAAAACTTATTCTCCAATAAAAAATGAAAAAAGTAATAGAAATAATAATAATAATTTTTAAAAAACTTATCGAGATTGTACAGTATATTCTGTAACAGTTGTGTCCACATTTTTTCATGCCACAGTTTATCAGACTATGCTCATTTGCCTACAGTATTTATGGCCCGGGCAAGGTGTAAAAACTCTGAACCCACCATTTACGATATTTGGCAGATGCCCTTATCCAGAGTGACTTACATTTATCTCATTATACATCTGAGCAGTTGTGGGTTAACAGTGCAACTTGCTGGTGCTGGGGTTTAAACCCGTGTCCTTCCAATCAGTAGTCCAACATCTTAACCACTGTGCTCCCCTGCCACCTCAGAATAAAGTGGTTGTTGAACATGAAAGAATACATTCTTAGGAATGGATTAATATGAAAAAACTGTTATATGTTGACTTTTACAGTAAAATCGCACAAATTGTAATTAATAATGACTTATATTGGTATTCTTAACCTGCATGATTATTAGCCCCAATAGCGTGAGAGTCCCAAAAGTGTCGAGAAGTATCTCCTTTGTAGTCAGTGGAAGGTAATACTTTTAATCTGCCTCACCTTTTTCGGTCATGGAGATTCGGACTCTTCCATTGTGAAGACTGTTGTATCATCTCATGGTCATACCAATACACCAAAGTTTTGTAACCAGTAATGATCCTCGACATGAACGAGAAGTTATTGTAAGACTTTGACGTGATGATCCTTCTGCTGCTAGGTCAGCGGTCTGGGGACGAACAGAGCATGTTCAAATCACACGCGAGGATTGCCTGGAATGTTCCATATGACACACCGACAATGGCTACAAAATTGTTCATTGTTCCCCGAAAATCATCATGCCGAATCTTGCCAAATGGTTTCGAAATTTTTAAGGGGTTGAGCGTGACCATGCAGCGAGTGGAACGCCTGATCCTTGATGTCTGATGCCACATCTCCTTTACAGTCCTGACCAGTCCTGCGGCAGGGAGTTGACTATTTGCAGGTATTGGTAGCACACAGGCATCAAGTAACCGCAGGAAACCTCTAGTACAAGGTAGTACTGAATTAAAAATTTAAAAGGTCTGGTCAATTAAATTTCATTGGTCCAAATTTCATGTTCGTGTTAGGATTCAGATCTCTATATACGCAGTCATTGTAAGTCTGTAAAATAAGCAATTAAAATTTTCCATCCTTGTGTTTATATTGATACTTTACTTTAATCAATCTTTAGTGAATCTTCATTTTCACACTGTTCTGAGTGTTACTGTATAATATTTCTTAAGCTTGCATGATGGAAAATGTACAGCAGGCCCCTGAGCTTAACCTGTGATACCACGCATGCTCAGCTATCACACATTGATTGGTTGGGCATGGGGCATGTGACAGTGCAGGAAGAAATGTGGGCGCCACCTTGGGTCGATAAAAAAATGTATGTGCTGGGAGCCAAGGAGGCTTTCAGTAATGAAATCAATAGCTGCGCTTGGCTCCAGGCATTAGGATCATCGGGCCGGCTGTTATTTAGTCATCGTTGTCCTAACAGCCCTAGCACAAGCTGGCCAGCAGTTAAAAATCAATAAAGTGACACCGCAGCCAGCATCCCAATTACTGGTGAATGTGGTGAGAAATCAATGCAAGTGGTTGCCATTAACAGGTCCTGGTGGGAAATCATACCACATTATTTGTGTTAGGGGTCTCTCACTTTCTTACATGCAGTGTTGCTTTGCTGAATGTCATTAAGTGTTATGACCGTACATGGTGACCAGAATATTAGACTTTGTTCAGGTTTGCTACTGTTGAATCTTGATATGATTTTTTATTTTATTAACATAAACACCTTGCCATTCTGCTAGGATATTTTTAATCAATCGAGGATTTCAAATCTCTTTCTGACTCTGAAACTTAACACAAAGCTTTATGTAAATATGTTACACCAAGACTTACTATTAGCTTTCATCTTTCTTGTGGCACTATTGATCAAACCGAACGCTGTTCCTCTGTGACTCCTAACAGTACCGACGTGATGGTGAGCACATCGACACGTCACCTTCACTTCCCCCATTCTCACTCATGGCCCTCAGGCTAAATAGAGACACCTCCAACTCTCCTGTCCCGTTTATGATTGACGCCTCTCAAGTGTTCTTCTGACAACTTAGCCTCCCCCTTCCTTCTTCCAGCCCTCTCTAGCATGCAAAATACCTTAAATAGATAGGAAAGCAAAAGGTACAAGTGCATGCAATGTATCTAACCAGCGTGCACTCTTTATCGGATATTTCTCTCTGCTGTTCTGTCTCCTTCTGGCAGCTCATACATATGGAAAGAGGAAAATATGTTCCAGCTGAGATAAGAATGGTTCCTACACCTGGAATGCATTCGAAAATGAATACAATGGCAAACTTGATGCATGGTGTTTAAACCGACACTAGTGTGATTGTGAAGAGGGACAGGACACTTCCTTTGTCAGCCAACCAGAGATGGGGCTAAATCCTCATGCTGTGTTGCCCAGTGTATTAGGACAACAGGAAATGGAAATTACTCCATCACCTCCATGTTCGGTATCATTCCAGTTTGTATAAATGGCACAGTGTCCAATCTCATGTATGAATATTTGTGGACCGTAAGCTGCACTGCAATATCATATAAACTTTTTTCACCTTTAAAGTGAACAAGAAAGACATTCAAAACAAATTCGTAAAATGGCAACCTGGCAAGCAACCATGTCATGTGAAGAGATAAGATAGAACAGCAAAGAAAAAAGGTGAATAATGGACAAAAACAAAGCCACTTTTACACAACAATGGGACATATTTTTGTATTTAAAGTCAAATTTGAACTTTTTCCTCTAACCTTTTCCACCTAATATTGTTTAAATAGGAGGGGCGTTCAAGTTAAACTGGGACTGGGAACTCTGGCCTACCAGGATCTCCTAATGGCACAAAAACATGTCGAAATGTTTTGGAGCGAGGTCAGGACTGTATAGCGGATGTGACAACTCCCAGACAAGTTCCTATATTGTGTAGGTGGTGTTCCTGAATGATTTCTGTGTACATTTCCCACAGAAAGATGCATCTTTCCTCGAGGTGGTGACAAGTTATCCATCACTTTTCATGGATCAGGTGTTCCACTCACTGGATGTTCATAAGAACAACTGCAGTGGGCGCCAAGCCACTTCGGCCTGGATCTTCATTCACGGGCATACAGCCTTTTTAAAAACGTTTGCACCGTTTAAATATTTTACTGCAGTTGAGAGTCTCATCACTGTACTGTGCTTGATGTCTTCTGTAAATATCAGTCAATGGTTTTATAAAAAACAGAAATTCTGTTTGGCCTGCCGCCGGTGTTTTTCACGCCGATGTAAAGACTGTTTCTCACTGAGAAAACAAGTACTTCAGCTCATAGTGACTGAAACCCCAGATTAGTGATGTGCGATGTGTCTACAGTGACAGTACACAGGACAGGCAGACGTAGGGGCTGCCGAAACATTGGAGCAGCGTGAGGAGCGGCAGTGAGTTGACCGCACCCTTCTTTCGCAGGTAATGGTTGCGCATACTGTAGGTGTCAGGATCTTCGGGTAAACCTCTTGTTAAAGAATAGAAATGGATAGAAGTAATAAATTGAAATAAATAAAAACAGACTTATAACCATTTGAATTGATTTTTAATCACCACCAAAGGTGGACACCAGTTACTTTTGGCAACTAATAATCACTTTTAATAGATTTAGCTTGTCCAAGCCAGTTGGCATTTTACAGTCTGTCATAAGCCATTATATTCAAGAGATTATGGCCATTTAAACAAACACAGCTGTTTTATAAAAGTAATTTCTTTGTCATTTCAGTGATACGGCAGTGATAGAAAATTGCTTACTGAAAAAAACATACCGAATTGAAATCAATTACACTATTTTGCAAAGCTATAGTGTTGTTTGTAAGGGGACTGAGAGTAACGTAATTTCAATTCTCTATATGTTTGCACTGTACACGTAGCAGAATCGACAATAAAGTTGACTTTGACTTAACTATAGAAGAAAAGGAAGCTGCAACTAGGCTGAGATGAGCTTGTATGAGCTCAAGTGTAGGAGTTGTTTTGGCCAATAACAGAAGCTTCGAATATATCCTGTCGAATATTAGTAACCAAACTTGTTTCTTTGAAAAAATGTTGTAAATCAGGTACTGCAGGGTGTAAAATTATGTAAACTGCTTTAGTGGCTTTAGACATCACTGAGTTAAACCAGTGCAGACTGTAAACCTTAACAGTGCGTGCAGTGGCTGACTGGAGGTGACAATACCAAACTACAGGCTACAGGCAAGGGACTATTAGATAACTTAATACTACAGTCTTGTTTGGGAGTCTTCTGTTATCAAAAATTGTCACTCCTTCATCTTAGACAACCTATCTTGCTGAAACAGCGTTTAGTCAGCCAAGCGTACTTCAGGGTAAGTAAAGGAATTACATTAGATAGCCATGTTTCAGTGATCTCTACTTTACTTTACTTTGTCACAATTTATTCTTTTAGCAACAAAGAATTCTGACACAAGTATGTGATGTAATACTTTTTTCCCCCTGTTACACGTCTTGCTTTGATATACAAAAGACAAGTGAAGGGAGAATCTAGTTTACATAGAAACGTTTCCTTTGCACTGTCACTGTGAGTCAGCAAAACTGAAAACATAGGACAACATTCACAAGAAGCTATTGATTTACAGCGAGGGAGGGAATCAAATTAATCTGTGATATCGCTGACAGTGCCTCAGCTAACTCTGTGTAAACCCTGCATTATGACTCTGCCTCCAAAACGTTTTTGCTTAGAACTAACACAGTGTTCAAATCAGACAGATTTATACAATATAAGAATTAGCCTAATAGTAGCTAGCTTGGTATTAGTGCTGCTGTTTTACACAATGCTGTGTATTCATTAGCTAACTAGCTCCTCGATTACTGGTTTGTATTACATGTATATAGTAGTTAGCATAATGATAGCTATAGCCTACTACTGATAATGGTTTATGTTTTGTGTAATATGTTAGCTAGCTTGTTAGAGACCTTGGCTACATCATATTTAGCCTAATATTAGACTGCTTGCTAACTAGCACTTGGTTTTTAATTACATGATAAATAAGCTAGCATTAAGTATTGTGTATGATATCTAAAAAAAAAAAAAATACTGCTGAAAGGCTTTTTTTTTTTTAAACAGTGCAATGCTGTGTAAGCTTTTTTAATGAATGACATTGCTATATGAGCTAATGATCAAAATCATCAGCTTTTTATTTTAGCTAGCACTAATCAAATTGCATTAAAAACCATTAAATACCATATATACCAAATTCATTTATGTTTTTGTGAGTTTGTAAGTTTGTCATTTGTGTCCAACATAAAATGTCATATCAGTTCATTAATGATCCTCCAGGAATAGTTATTTAATACTTTTATCTACATCAAAGAAATCACACAAGTGCACATACAGTATTAGGAGCATGTTTAGTCTCCTGCAGTGTTTTCTGATTTCAGAATTGCAACATTTCCTAGAGCATTAGGGGACAAGGTTAGGCAAGACTTTTGGCTTTATCTCAAGAAGGCGGGTCCATAAATTCAAGTTCATCGTAAGCATACACCCACAGATAAGCCTGCACATTCTTACACTAATCGCTCACATAGTTTGCTACACAGTAGAGGTAAGTTAGATTTTTTCTTAACACAGTTTCTAGGCACATTTCACATGCTTTAAGTAGCTTCAGGTCAGATCATGTATTACTGTATTGCAACTATTGAACTACTTCAGCTTTTTTCCACATGGGAGAGATATTACAGTCTTATGCTGCAACTGCTAGAAGCCGAAATGCAAATACACAAACAGTGAAAAAAATAAAATAAATAAATAACTAAACAAACAGAACAAGCAAACCTGAGCTATGTAAAGGCTAAACAACAAGCAAACATTAGCTGTGCACATTAAAACTGTACATGAAATTGTAGGAAAATGTCACTTAGACCTAATACAAAAGGATTCATCGCAATAATCTGCTTAACAAATTCCAAAAATGAGTAAGGAAATGATCCACAGTCCACAAAAGTTTAAACCGTGTATGAATAGTTAATTCAGTGTGCTGTGGACATGTTTACTTGAGTGTATAGCCCTTTGCACTGGACAGACTCAAAGCAGGAATTTTCTGGTGGATAGGAAATAGGTCACGTTAAACATTATCCAGTATGACAGAAGGTTAAGACCGTCCGGAAGGATTTATGGAAAGGGGTATTCTTATTGTACAGTATGGATTATAACTTTAAGTTTTAATTTAAGATTATTGGAAGTCCTGAGGTGCCGTAGAAGCCTTGCCACCCAGAACGGTCAAAATAAATGACAGATTGAAATAGATTTGCAAATGTTATTAGGGGAGATTGATTGACTTTGGATGCATCAAATACCGTTTCTCCCATGACAGGAATTCATAGAGGAACTCTGACAATGGCTGACTTTACTGACAGTGAGGTTTTCCTGGCTTTCTCCACTTATGCCACCATTGTCATTCTCAAGATGATGTGCATGAGTCTTGTAACTGCATACTTCAGAATCACCAGAAAGGTAACAGACGATACATATCGGGCGCCTTTCAGCTGAGAACAGTGTGTGGAGTATTTTAACAACATTGGGAGATATAGAACATAATTAAATTTTTATCTCCCCTATGGCTTGCATTTCAGTACTTAAATTAAAGGGAAACTCTACCCTGAAACACATTAAATAATGTATGGGATATTTGTGACATGCTTTGTGATGTATTTTAAAGTGATGATTTTGGTTTTGTGCTACATCTACTGTACGTCACTTTGTCAGCACAGTTACACTAGTATTTAAAAGGAGACAATAAATGGCACTGATGATTGCGTTAGCATAAAAATTAAGCATTTAGAACCAGCTTGAGCAGAGTTTACAGATGAGAATGTAAAAGCTGGACGGGCTAAAGCACTAAAGCGCTGCTGCTGCATTAGCCTCTTTTATAGAGATAAAGTGAAGGCTAAATTTTACAGTGCCGCT
This sequence comes from Clarias pachynema, assembly GCA_030014365.1. NCBI lineage: Eukaryota > Metazoa > Chordata > Actinopteri > Siluriformes > Clariidae > Clarias > Clarias pachynema. Next base: position 9,344,180 of record JAQMYL010000004.1, on the reverse strand, counting down.
ATCAGAATGTAATCAAATGGCATTGTGTGTAATGTAGGAAATTGTTAACTAAAGTTAATTAGAAAAATAACATTACAGAATAAACCAGTGATGCCGCTGAATGTATAAATTAATTATAAAGATTATTATGCAAGCTTTGTAAGTTATACCTAATTTTATGCACATAAAGAATTTAAATTAATAGCAACAATACGTAGAGTGGACAGAACATATATGACCCATTCTGTGAAAACCCAGCTGAGGTCTTTTTATCATAAGCATAATCATACGTAGAATGATTTTATGTAGAAAACAGTGAATCACAAAAGAATGACTTTAGCTTGGTTTACTTAGACTGGGTCAAATATTTCTGAAATTACTACTAAATTTTTTAAATGAATACTAAATTTCTAAGCAGAATGTGTGCTGTATTTTATCAACCACAGGCATCATAGTGAACAGCTTATGTCTGTTGAGCTTATGACCTATAGATAAAGTGCATTAAAGTTATTAAAACACAAGGTTTGGATGGCGTGGCTGGACATGTTCTCTCTTCAACTTAAAACAGGCATTTGCAAACATTGAAGATACTCGCATGGGCAAAACTCCTGAGGAGAAGAAAAAGATGCTTCGAGTTAATGAGGATGTGGAACGCGTTCGAAGGTCTAACATCTTTTAAATGTATCAAATATCAAAATATCGAAAACCGTCAAAATTAAGTCTATTGTGTGACAATGAGCTTTGCTTTCTATCTTTAGATGCCATCAGAATGACATTGAGAACGTTATTCCCTTTGTGTTGGTTGGCTTCCTCTACACTCTGACAGGACCAGAGCTTTCCACTGCTCTGCTACTTTTCCGCCTGTTTGTAGGATCACGTTTTGTCCATTCAGTATCGTATGTGATGGTATGGCCTCAGCCCAGTAGAGGTCTTTCCTTTTTCGTGGGCTTGGGTGCTACTGTCTGCATGGCCTACCATGTTCTCGCCGCCAGACTGCGTCTGTAGAGAGAATGCCATGAGGGACATCACCAGACACGTGCCTTATCCATATAATACCTTTAATGGAGCACTGCATCAATGTATATTTTATAATTAAATGTGTTGTCTTTTATCATTAAATCTTAGACGATAAATTCAAGTGTAAGCTCTGTGATAGTATTTCTTTTAGGGGACAGTTGTTGCAGTTATGCATAAAGCAGCCATCAGAGCTAATTCCGATATTTAAATTGGTGGAGATATTAACAGGTGGGGAATCAACAAAGGGGGTGAATATCTATGCTGTCACAACTTTGATGTTGAATTCGCAAATAATGTTTCTCCCTACTTCATTATTATGGGCTGTTTCCTGTAGATGCATTTACAAATGTGAAAAAGTTGGGGGTAGTGGTGGTGTAATATTTTAGTTTACATCTTGAGTAGATAGAGGTTTAACATGTTACGTAAATGTTGTAAGTAGTAGTGTTCTTAAGAGTCTACAAGTTAGTCAAGCAATTTCAAAACAACCATTTCCCAGTCCTCATATAAACCTAGGAGAGTTTGAATCATATTTCTAAATGTGATATACTGTACAGTATTGTGCAAAAGTCTTGAGCCATCCCTCATTTCTTTATGTTTTGCTTCCAAAGAGCCAGACTTTCTTGTATTTTTAATGTAGTCTTGAGGAATAGTTCTCCAGGCTTCCTGAAGGACTTTCACAGCTCTTATTTTCAGTCCAGTCCCTGTACCTGAGCAGTTTCAGAGGAATGTGTTTTGTTTGTTAAGCCGCAGAATCACCTAAGAATACATTTTTTACAAATAATTATTTAATCATCTAATTCAAGGCATGGACCAGTGAGAAACAGGTGCAGATGATGACAGATGATCAGACTGGTGATATTAGTATACTGGTGATGCTGAATGCTGAGTGATGCTGAATGCTGATGCTGAATGCTGAGTGAGAGAGGAAATGAGGTCACTGATGAAATTGTTACCTAAACTAAATTTTTTAAAATTTTTATCTGCAGGCATTTCATAGTAAAACATTTGTTCCAGTTTTTACTTGAATCTACATCGTGTAATGTAATTTAATAGATTAAATTACATGACTTTTGCACGGTATTTAAATATATCCGAACAAATATATAACTATATACAGTTATATAGTATTCTCAACCTTTGAATTCTTTTAGTTGGATTATGAGAAATGTTTTTTTTTTTTATTTGCTAGAAAAAGCTAAAATAAAATCATATATTGATGATTGATGACAGATATTTACAACAGTAAGTGCTATGTATAATTTTAAATCATATAGTAATGAACAGATTTCTTAAACTGTGTGGAAGCAATTCTAAATTGAAAAACTGTTCACATGAAGACAGCCACATGTTTAGAAGAAAAAAATATTATAAACATTCCTTAGTATTATGAACCAGGATTGAAAAGATAAAACATGAAATAAAATGTCCAATGTCTAAAGATTGTGTATGTTAATTTTACATGAAAAATTATATCTTTTTGAACAGAGCACATTATAAAGAAAGACATAATTAAACGTACTAATTCCTGATTCTTTTATCCTCACCTTTTGATTTTGGAGTCCGATGCGACTTAAATCTAAGCCTGATATACCAGAACCACTAGTCATTAAAAAGTCATGTTAACATAACTGATGTGTTCTGTGTCCACTAGAGGGAGGTGTTTGAAAACCCAATCGATTTTAACTGATCAGGGTACACACAAAAACAGCACATGTACATGTGCCAGCCCAAGCATTTGATCTTTTCTTCAATCACTCAGACTTTTCCATCCTTAAGCTTCATAGTTTTAAATACATATAGAAATTTCCTCTAATCTGTGAATAATCTATATAATAGCTGTTCCGAGGTAAAGTGTACCAGAAGAAGTTCAGAGGAGCATTTTTTTTTTCTAGGTATACTCATTGCCATTTTTCATGGAAAATTTTGTCTCCAAAATTTGCCATGAAAAATGTGCTCCTGTCTGAACAGCAGATAATAAAACGTTCCAAGGCTCTGGTCCTCATGGCCTTCTATTTGTAGCGAATTAAACACTGCTATTTGGTTTCAAGGTTAAAAAAGAAACAGCCCATACATATTTTGTGGTTTTGCCCAAATCCGGGGTAATACTTCAGTCAAATGAAGCATTTTACAGTCCTGGCAGTTGAAACGCATAAACCTTGCTCAAAGATCAATAGTTATCTATCCTCCTTCTCTGTCTGTGGCACAGGGGCTCAGCTCTACATGCTACTGGGTGCACCTGATTTTTTACAGAAAACTGATTGGGAATTTGCTTTTTTCTTTCTATTATTTCTACCCATTTCTTAAAAAAAAAAAAAAGAAAAGAAAGAAAAACGAGCTGCACCTTCATGGTAACATCAATATTCAGGGAGACATTCAGACGTACAGATGAGAACACAGATGGACTGCCTGTGCACCTCCATGGCTGTCAGAACATTTCCTTGCTCTTTGTCTCTGTATTAAACAGACATCGTATATTTCTCAGATCTGCCTGCTGCCTTATTGTTCGGGTTATTAACTGTACAGGGGCTTAATTAGGCAGAACTTCAAAGTGGTGGCGCAGGCTGGTGCTGAGGTGCGGCAGAGATTTATATCACACAATGGCTCCCCGGCTCCTGAAAAATTAATGAATGCTTAGCCGAGATCCGACTTAGAGCCGACACTCTGCATTATAAATCAATTTGAGTTTGAGCCTTGCTGTCTGCTACCTGCTGGACCTCGCAGTGCGGACGATTCGAGGGCACGAGCTGATTGCAGGTGATGGTTCCACGGCGGCTGATTCTGAGGTAATGTGCGGACTGCTGGTGCTTCATCCAACTCAGGCTGATATGATGAAACAGGCCCCAATGTACCTGAGGCCAGTCTATAATGGTCACAGTCAGACACACACACACTTGCTACAACCTATTAGCTTTCAATGAGGGTATGATGGAGTAGCAGTTCAAAGCTATTCTGGCTCAGTCAGTACCTAATACAAGTCTACATTCAGCAAATGTCACCTCACTCGGGCTTCCTCGCTATGAATGGTGTTGCTTCTTTGTGATCGGTTTTGTTGTCAACCAGAAGCCTCGATTACAGCATGTGACAGCTGGTAATATTTTTCTCAAGTTCTGATAACTAGGTTTAGGTCACAATTTAGCCATGCGCTGTCTACGGCTAGGGGGACTCAGTTGAAAAAAGGACAAAATGGCATCTTCCTCCATGATGAACCAGCGACTAGACAGGTTAGTTGATTGAGGCGCGGGCAATGCAATCAACGGTTAAAAAATACATCCAGCAAGGGAGTCTTGTCAGGTCTTTTTTCTTTGCAGTTTATCAAGACATAACAGTCTCAGAAGTGCCGCCAACTTAACAGCAAAGTCCATTAAAAACAAACTTCAAATATTAATATTTGAATTGGACAGACAGAAATCAGCTGCTCAGTCACATTGAAAAATGCCATATGCTAAGTGGACTGTCAACCCACATCTGGTTTAGAACCACATCTTTCTCCAGGAAAACACAGAAACTCAGTTCCCACAGCACACATGGTATTATACACGCACGTATTTCAGTAAAAACCCCATAGGATCAGAGTGATGTGACCTCTGCTCGTGTGTTTCAGGTGGAGATTAGGAGTGCTGTTGCGATCCTTACGTTCAACTTGGCTGGGGTCAGCAGATTGCTTATGCTGATCGCAGTGATTGGAACTTGGGTGATTAGCATAAGCAATTTAAATGGTATTGATTTAACCTCACGGCTCCAGTAATTGAACACCCAGACCAAGCCTCTCCACACTTTTCTCATGCACTCTCTCTCTCTCTCTCTCTCTCTCTCTCTCTCTCTCACGCTTTCTGTTCTGTACATCTGTTCCTGTTTCAGAAATCATTTTCCTGCACGGGTATCTTTGTTTCACCTGTTTTAGGTGACATATTTTCATGTTTTTAAATAAACAAAATATAATTAACAGTAATTTGATAAATACTGTACGGGGAACTACATTCCGTTTCTAAGCCTTTACACAAGATTACCATTAAAACTGAATAGATACAGCCACACCCCGCCAGCAAGCTTAATTAGGGTATTTAGGGCTGTAATTGCTGATATCAATGCCATTAGAGTACCTTTGAAGCCTGTATAGTGCTATGCAGATGTTGTAGACATTGTTAAAAATGTCGTCTTTCATACATATTTTATGCCTTGCAGCTGTTTGTGTGGAGTATCACACACTCTCGCTGTTTTGTGTGACGTTCTGCTCAGTTTTCTGGTTTTCTTCCACCTCCCAAAAACATGGCAGTTAGTGGATCAGCTACAGTATGTAAATCTGCCCCTGGGTGTTCAGTATGAGTGCCTGATTGTGCGTGCATGGTTCCCTGTGATGGACTGGACGCCTATTTCCTTTAAAATGGTGAGTCATTGCAAGCTTACGCAACTTTAAATGCAAAGGACTATGATGATGATCCTTCATCAGAAAGTTCATCATAATCTTCAAAATTTCTCAAAATTTTTTTCTTTCTTTCTTTCTTTTTTTTTTTTTTTTTTTTTTAAAAATCAGACTTTTTAAAAGTTTTTTAAAGTTTATACTTTACTCAAAGTGGATACTAGCAGTTTATATGCGGTTCATGTCTCTCCATAAGGGACTGTAGAGCCCCAAAAATACACCGTATTCCTTATTTAGCGTTGATGTGGACAGTTGTGGAGCTGTCACTACTGGAGCACTCTTTAGCTCCAGTACTAAATTGCACAACTCCAACTCTGCACACCAAAAACCACCACCACCAAAATAGTATGCTCCAACAGATACTACACTGTGTATACTGACATTTATTATGGATGTTCGTGTCAGGTTCATACTGTAGGTTCTGTAGTCACATGTATCCAAAACGTGTGTCCAAGTCAAGAGGTAAGAGGTCACAGGAGCTCTTTGTCACACAACTAAACTATCACATAACTAAACATGAGGTGTAGCACTTCGTTAGTAAATTGTATAAACTTGTAGATGGTTTATATCAGAGTCATAAGTGATTACATTGTTATTGAAAATGGTCAAGAATTCCAATTCTGGGCATTTCATTGTGCTGTATTATTAAAGGTCAGGGATGTGCGGAAGCCCCCTAATTACTTAAAAGAAGCATTATTTTTTGATATAGTCATCATTTTTGAAGGCATTATAGATTTATATAGGTGGCACGTCGACTTAGTAGTTAGCATTGTCGGCTTGGACATCCAGGGTCCGGGTTTGATTCCCGCTTCGGATCCGTGTGCATGGAGTTTGCATGTTCTCCTTGTGCTTGGTGGGTTTCCTCCTGGTACTCTGGTTTCCTCCCACAGTCCAAAGACATGCAGATTAGGCTAATTGGCGTTCCCAAATTGCCCATGGTGTGTAAATGAGCCTGTGAATGTAAAATGTGAATAATTCCTAGTTGGACTACAGAGGTTCCTGGAAGAATGGATAGATGGATGGATGGATGGATGGATGAATAGCTTTATATACTGTAATTTCTTTAGAAGGACCCCAAACCCTTTGCAAGGTATTATACAGGTTTATGTGCAATATATTCTACCGTGGTTTACATACAAGTCTAGGGATGGTATTAAAACCAGCATGAAGATTTTGGCCTTTAGTTGCCATAATAATTCTCTAAGCTTCCGCTGCTTGTTACTCATGCTGACTACACAAAGGCACAATTTGGACACCAAACATGTCTTGGCTGATCAAATACATTTAAGATAAGTGGATAATTTGTGTAAATTAGATTTCCCCCCCCCTCAGAATCTTTTCATTTGCATGTCACGTCCGAGTCTCCCATTTCATTAAAAAAGCACGGACGAAGCCGCTGGACTGCTCCTTGGTGTAACTCATCTGGACAAGAATAATTAAGGAAAACACTATTTCATCAGAACCTCTGGCCAGATAACTCCTCCCAAATGTAATAACCCTCAACGTAACTCAGCTTTCTTTAAATCGAAGGCCTAAATTAGCTGATGGTCATAATTTGGCATTTAGATAACATTGAGCGAATAGAGTGAGGTAGGAAACAGGACAAAAAACAGCACTAATGACATTTCCTTTTATGAAAGGTCCATCAAAAAATGCATTGCGTTATCTCCGAATCCACTGACAGTGCCATTACGCTGAATTATATTTAGTGCTCAGATCAATTAATGAATGGAAAAATGTCCACATGGGAACGCAAGTTGATGCATTCTTCATTTTTCCCTGACGCTCCTCAGGAGAGTGTGCAAATTTCATGTTTTAATATTTTAGCGCTCCGACTTAGCTTTAGACTTCTCTCCAGGTAACACACTAGATCATCCTGACATTGCAAAGTACTAAAACCTTTGGAATAAAGTGTTTTTTATTCGGTTCTATTAACATAATTTATGCTTGTCAGGGAGCCCACCTAGGTAGAAGTCGGGTGGGGGGGCAACACCATATTTCATCCCTTCCTCTCAGTGTGTGTGTGTGTGTGTGTGTGTGTGTGTGTGTGTGAGAGAGAGAGAGAGAGAGAGCACGAGAGAGAGAGTGTGCAAGAGAGAGAAACAGACAAGATAACAGCTGTCATGAGATGTGAAGTAGACATTCGACTTCATTACTCAACCCTGAAACATTGATGAGGGAGAGAATGGACTCAAATGAGAGCCAGCCATCACTATTTGGGTGCCTGGTAACAGTGAACAGCACTTGCTCTTCTGCTAGATACACATTCTCGTAATTCTTCAGCACTGCCGAGATTCTCTCATGCTCTTAATCACAGGCTTTTTAATTGGTGGTTTTCAGTAAAAGCCTATTTGACCATGAAGACGTCGCTAATGCAAAGCTACTGAGATTTCCACCACTGAAATAGCTCGGGATAATTTTAGGCCAGCTGTGAACCACCTGTCTCCAGACTACCGGACTAAGCGTCTAAAACTCTATCCATAGATAGACTACTATTTTGTATACTAACAGCCACACCAGAATTATTCACACCCAAGTACAGAAGCTGTGAGTTATACTGTACACTTACTAATTCAACTGTTCCACTTAAACAGCAAACAAAAAACAAAAAGAGACAGAAGGATGTGATGACCTGAGAAATTTTAACTAGGCAAAAAACAAACAAACCAAACACATTATAAGGGCTGTACTGAAAGTAATGCAAAATTGTATAAGAGTATAACAGACTGAGATTTCAATCATGGTGGAAATATGATTATATAATCACAAAAATTCATTATTTCAAATATATCATTTATAATTTCAAGAGAAATCTAAAGTGCTGTTCCATCCCACTTTAACCGTAATTCATTCAAAAAAGCAGCCATTTATTTATCATGATGGATCCAGTTAATACTAGGTGTGAGATGGGGAGGCACTAGACCCGGGGTACTCAATAGGCGGACTCCGGTCCGCATCCGGACCCAAATACGGTTAAATCTGGACCGATGCCAAAACAAA
>JAQMYL010000004.1:9316476-9330816 GCA_030014365.1 Clarias pachynema | reverse complement strand
GGGGGTAAATGCATGTTTTTTTTTTTTTTTGCTGATAAAAATATTAAAACATAAAATATAATTTTACACTTTTTTTATTTGATAAGATAAGATTTAGATCATGGAATTACATCCATGCATTTCATTATGTATTCAATGCATTCATTAATAAATATACTCAAGTACAGCTATTAGAGTATAACCGCCGCCTCGATGCAAACTCTGATTCCAAATGTCCGTATTTTGATGCATTCTCGAAATAGCTGAAAAGATGAACCTGTAAAAACTCGAAACTTCACTTTGAGATTGGGGAGCCAGGGAAAGAGGGAGATGGAGACACAGTGCAGAACGTCCAAACAGAGATTTATTTGGTGTGCGTATACTGGGCTCTCCCTCACCCTGTGGCACTTGACAATCAATAATTGAACAGACCGAGGATAATAGCTTCCACACACACACACACACACACACACACACACTGTTTTTTTTTTTTCAAGCACACAGGAACATAGAAGAAATTCATTTCCTTGAATACCAAGCAGAACATCTTAGTGGCCTGCACATTAACTTGTGTCCGAACTGATTTGCATAGTCATGGCTTTAAACAAGTCACTTACACTCTTAAATTCCTTGCTTTTATACATCCAGGACATCGTAGCCACCTAGGCCGTACTACGTCATGTTTTTATAAATGACCTCTGTAGCTTTTTTTTTTCCTTTTAAATCCTCGCCACCGGCTTGGCTAATGGTTGCTTTAATGGTGACTTGGGTTTAGTCGAGTGCAATAGTATGCTCCGGCTCCAGCTGTGCAAATCGTGACACAAACAATTCCAGAATTTCTTCCCGGAGATCAATTGGGAGGTACTCAGAAAGGAGAGAGGCAGGTGATGATGACACGCTGTTAAGTGCACAGCTTGCGAAAGCCTCCCGGAGCTGCGAGAAAGCCTCCATTATTTTAGGGTAAAGAGGGGTGAAATGCAGAAAGGCACTTTTCAGCCGTGAGTTGGACTTAATGCAGTGCAAATGGGCTTGAGTGCGTTGTCACCTTTGGGCTTGATGCACTGACAGACACAGCATGCCTTTCTCCCTCCGTGCACCCTGTTCTCTTAGTGCTTATAATCGACAATGGCTGCAAGATTGAGTAACAACCCTCTCTCCATTGTTTGCAAAATCAAAAGTGTTGCGTCATTTTTTTTTGAGCAGGAAACCAAATGTTCAAAAATCTATGTTTGCCGAAGAGAAATCTCTTAGGTATTTAAAAGTCGGATGTTCTAATTAACAAAATCTATATTACATTTTCTTGGTAATATGCCATTCACAATCAATATGCATATGTCGGGTCAATCTCTTAAATCTTACAATCTTAAAAGCACTTAAAACATAGAAAGAATATATATATGTTTACCTGTCCCTGCCCTCAAAAACAACATTTTACCTTGAATTATATATATTTATATATATCTTATTAAATCCTCATTTTTGCTTTGTTGTGTGAACTCATTTAACATCTCGCACTCAAAACATCCATTTCCATGAGTCATCCCTCATAGGGTATAAAAATGTACAGTTTTAGTTTACTACAACATTCACTCGACCCTGTTAAGCGAACTCATTCACTGTCATGAAACATTCAGAGCGGGTTTAACAGCATGTTGCATCACCACAAGAATACAAGTAGGCTTGCTCATTCTTTTAAACTGTATTTTCTGTCATATTGACTGATGAGGTCTCTGAAAGCGCGACCCTGTTCCCCCCCCCCAAAATTAAAAAATAAATAAAAATAATTCGACTATATTAAACGTCCTCATGTCATTAGCATGGATGCTACTAAGCGCTAATTCTAGTCTAAAATGCTCAACCCTGTTTGTCATGTAAGAAAAAAAAAAGATCAGCAAGTAAATCTTGTAAAAAATTTGATTGAAGGTTTTTCAATGGTTAATGCTTTTTTTGTTGTTGTTGTTGTAGATTTAATGTTTTTTTTTAGGTAAAATGGCGCTCCGAATCACCCACATATTGCATGTTCAAGGCTGTGCGTTGAGCAAAACCATGTAAAAGTGTTGGAAATTATTGTTGCAGACTAGAATAGGAACTTGGCATGAAGGAGATGAGATGAGAGCGAGAGAGAGAGAGAGAAACAGAGAGAGAGAGCGTACTTATATTCCATGTGCTTATTTCTTTACTTCTCACCAACCTTGGCAGCGAGTCCAGGGTACAGGGCAGGAGATTAATTTTTGACGATGCAATCGATCGAGGGAGAAATTTTTTTTCACCTCCCTCCCATCTCCCTGACACAGACACATCTAATTTGCTGCTTATCTTATACTTATTGAGTTTTGAGCATTGTTAAATCATACCTTTCAGCTGTTTAATTTCACCTAGCGCCTCTGCCTGCAGCCCCCCAAGTGTACACAAACACTTTATATCTCCCCCGCCCTCAAAAACAGCCGAAGAGGGAACGAGAAAACGAGGCACCCAAGGGGTGATGAGAACCGTTCTCCTTCTAATACAACCTCCACCTCCCTTTCTAGCTCACTTTCATGGCTGAGGAGCCTCTTATGAAATGCTGATGTGGATTCCCCCTCCTCTCCTCTCCCTTCGTTTCCCTCTCTCTTTCTCTCCCTCAGGTCTTTCTTCTCCATCTCTTCCCCGTGGCAATAGATCAGATTTCCTCTGGGGAAATCATTACTTGGCATCATTACCATCTCCAACACTTTTATCTACTGGGCCTTGTTTCCACCTCATCACTTGATTAAGTTTAGGGAGGAGCGCCGTGGAGAAAGAGGGAAAGAGAGAGAGAGAGAGAAACTTAAATGCCAGCCGTAATAAATAGACCCTGAAGGACCTTTTTGATTGGGTGCCGTTCGGGTGCCAGGATACCAGTTATTTATTGTCCGGAATAACCTTTAGCCCTAAACGCACACAAACACGCAGACGCGCGCACACACACGCACGACATATTGTAGGTGAGGATTAGGCCCAGCAGATGTTCATCCTCTCTTTTAATTAGCAGGGGTAATAAATGTCGTGGCCTGCTGATTTGGTACATGCCATTTGTTCCAAACAGCTCTAATTAGCTCTCGCTGAGCCCAAATTTTAACTTCAAATATTTTGCGAGCAGGACATTAGTATGTTACGAAACATCAATATAAAGTGATTCTAAATGTTTAAGAAGGATCTCATCATGTCATGGTACATGAATGAAGTTGTAAGAAAAGGGACAATTTGTGAGCCACAACTGTCTTCCAATCTCCTTATACTGTATATTATTCAGAATATTTGATATTTGCACCGGTGATTCATTATCGGTTTATTCACAGTGATAAACGGAATGTGGACTGAGCAATGAGGAATGAGAAAATATTTTATACGAATGCATTTGTGACACATTGTGTAGCATTCAGTGCATTATACACAGTATTTTATACCATAGCGACGTTGGATTCTCACATCAAAGGGGTTTCTTGTAACAGCAGCTCTGACTGTAGTTCCAGCTATAGCATTCATAATTTTCACATTAATGCACTTGCTTTAATGAGTTAAACAAGTGCATTAATATTTTCTAGAATAACAGATTGTTCACAGAAACCGGTGTGAAATTACTAATAATCTACTAATATTAATATTATAATTGTGAATATGGTGAGTTTTCTCTTTAAGCAGATGCTTATTTAACATTTTGAACATTTGTAACAAAGTTTCTCTGGTACTTTTTTGGTTTCTCCATAACATAATGTAGCAAAGCTTTCGGCCCAAACACAGGATTTTTATGTTACACATATAATACAGAAAATGTGTGTGGCAAAGAAGCTACTTCTGAAGTTTATGCAATATGAAAATCACAAATCTTGCTTCCCTAAAAAATTCAGATTGCTAACTTCAGCCGTTTTGGAGAGATGAGAAATAATTTAAAATGCTAATAATACATATTGCTTTATGAGTATTGATACTAAAATTGGTGTAAGCTCCTGGAAAGCTACTGACCTGTAAAAAATGTTGCTTAAATTAAAGAATTCCGTGCAAAATTAGGGATTTTTTCCCAGAGAAGAAAAAAAATCTGTAGTGTCCGTAACCATGTTAAATTCATGATGCAACATCTTAACAATTTTGCATTTTAGAATAATACACTTTTTCAGGTTTTTGTCTTTTCATGTGAAATCTACATTGGCCGAGTTTCATCTGAATGACTGTTAAGATCATTGCAAGATTTGAATAATAAAAAAAAAAGTTACGGACACTACAGGGGGGACACTAAGGGGAAAAATAGTTTTTAATAAATGTGTGTCTTTTTTATCTGATAACAATATAAATGTGTATGCATATTTACAAAAAAAAAACTGAGCATGGATCAGGAGATAAGAAGCATTAAGTATTATGAAAGATGGTGTTACAGTATATGATTTTATCTGTAAATGTACTTTTTCACCTAGGTGTGACACCTTTTAGCACCAACACCATGTTTTGTCTGTGAGCCTGTGATTCACTACATACCATATTCTAATAGCTTTATAGTGTTGTCTACTAACATTTTGCAGTCATATTCCCATTTCCTATAAAGTGTTATGCATGCAAACAGAACAAATTATGAGCAATTATATACAAGTGTATGACATGCATTATAAGGTATATACAGTATAACACATTTTAAACGAGTTTACGATGCATTATGAACACACCGTTCATAGAACGCTTGCATAATCAATAAGTCAAAGTGCTGATTTATTCACGCTGCCTGAGAACGTCTCCATAATTTATTCATATGAAAAACCTTTTATTGTTTAATATTAGACTCCTCTTATACAAGCACCTAAGAAACACTCACTCATTTTTTCAGCACTTGCTTGGAGGTTAAGCAAGACATACGCAAAGACAAAGACACACACACACACACAAACACAAACAAGCACGCACATACACACATAATCCATCCCACATATCTGACCTGCAGCTGTTTGTATCCACAATGCACAGCATGCGTGTGGGCGAGCTTTCCCAAGGAGTCGCGGGTCACAAGTCGAGGCGGAAAATGAATATCTTTCTTCACCTTTACTAATGTAAACATAGCTAACTGACAAAGAAAGTAGAAAACAAACAGGAAACCCAGAACAGACAGCAACTTCCTTCATAGTTATTGAGTAGGAATGCTGGCTTTGAGAAGTCTTTTTCGCTGGGATGCGATGAGGCCTGCTGTGATGCGCGTGAAGTGCGATGGCAGGTGGTAATTGCGCCGATCTTTGTTTCGGAAAAGGATACCGCTGACTGGCAGGATCTATCGGCTCTGGGTCTCCTGAGTGGCCATTAGGACCTCTTATGATTATGCTCAGCACTCGGTTTGGAAGAATTTCAGCTAACACACCAACGGCAGGCACATCCAAGCCCACGAGCGAAAGGTGAGGGTCAGAGAGGGGTCAGGGCTTTTTGATGTTTGGATCATGCTCGGCAAGTCTACTCAACTTTGTGATGGAGAAACTGTTGGTTTGTTCCTACAGATGCTCAGGCACAAACATAACCTTCAGCTGTTGTTGTATACATAAGAACCCCCCGCCCTCCACTCCCCCCCCATCCTCCCACCCTACCCCAGCAAATAAGACCATAAAAGCCAGGAGTCCAATTATCCACCTGACATAAAGCTCTTATCCGCTGGAGGATACAGCCTGACATACTGCTACAGCTTCGAGCTCACTCTCAAGGCCATAGGTAGACAATAGGCGGTGGTATGTGCTAATACCGAGCAGATACACACACTGCCCATCTCGTTCATCACCACTTTTCAGCGTTTGTGACTGAGATAACGAGCCCATCATCTTCCAATAGCCCTCTGAGGACAGTGCCGGTTTCTGAGCTGAGTGAGGGCGAGAAGTAACTTTGTGTTCGTCTTCGCCAAAGAAAAAAAAAACAGAAAATTGCCTTGTATCTCGTCTTTGAAGGATTCCGTGAAGGTTACAGTTGGCAGTAATGTGGTTTCCGCAGCCCTGCTGAATACAATCATCTCTCCAATTCAAGATTAGACTAAATGGAAATGGTGTGCAATAAACAAACATGCCTGCTCTAAGGAATGATGGGTTTCTAGCTGTGAAAGTGGCAATAAGTGTGTTCACCAAGGCACCTAAAAACAGCCACGTACTACTGGGGAGATGAGTTGCAAGAGTAGACTAATTAAAACAGCTGTGCAGTTCCGCAAAGCCGAATCCAGAAAATATATAAGATGAAGACGTAGCAAGATGTCGGGTGTTATTTTGCAGGTGCATTTTGTTTGTGTGTGTGTGAGAGAGAGAGAGTATGTGAATATGTAACCACTGATACAGCATGAGTACTTCTTAGTGGCCTATGCCTGGTGCATCTGGTATAGGTTAGTGTGCCACATCAAAGGGAAAACTTCAGAGAAGCGTATGGCCTCTGAATCTCGCACATCCCATCTCCCTGAGTCATTTGCCCCGTGCTATGCTATCCGGAGCACATTCCTGATAATGGCAGGCAGCCTTTGTAGATCATTCGGCGCAGATAACACATTGTACATTCTTTAAATGACACATCAGTAGACGTAGGCTTATGGAAGAAATTGCTAGTGGCATTTGAGTGCATTCTAGGTGAAATAACTCTCCTTTTTCCTGACTTCCAGTTTATCGTACGAGCCACTTATGTCAATCTGCAGAGTTAATACTGATTTGAAATTTTTTTTCTATATATATGGATGAAGACGTCGCGCACGTGCATGTGTGAGGTCAGGTGCACGAGTGTCACGACAATCATCTCGATCGATTTGATCGCTGCCAAATTACTCAAAGGCTTTGGTCTCATGCCATGTGCTGGGTTTATCCGAGTTTAAGATGATAATTCCTTGAGCTAAAAAAAAAAGAGCCAGATTTGATCTCATCTGTCAACTATAAAAAAAGGCAGACTCTGAACGTAGGCAGCACTCCTTGATTCAGAAAGATTTACATTTCTGCTCTACTTCTAACGATTGGCACGATCTCAAAGAAACCGCATTCGGAATATCATTCACTCGCGATCATTAGCCGTTTTAAGCATGTTTATTGCCAATCAGTGATCCCTGAATCCACGATAACGCTCACCACCGCACCACTGTTACCGGGGGCTCACAAATGGATCTTCTTTTCCCACACAAATCTGACCCAAAATACCCAATTCTATTATCGCTGCAATAAAGAGATAATGACCCAACAGTGGGAATACATTTGCCAGGGCACCATCTCTACAAAAGGGGCTGAAGGATAAGGAGTCATTAAAGCAGCGTTATCTGGTCCAGATAGCATTGGCATGTCTATGTAGATCATTATTTTCACCCCTGGAGCCGTTTGCCAAACGAGGAGAGTCGGGCTATCGGATGCGCGGCCTGATGCACACACTCTGGGGTCAGAGACAGCATGGGGATGAGGCCGCTAACGATACATGGCCTGGAAGTTAATGCACTTTCTAAATGTTCCTAATGATTTTCTGGAAGAAACTTACATGATTCCCCCCCCACCACATCTTTCTCTGTGCTTCATCGACTATTTGTTGCTGTGGGGGGATGAGTCGTGTTTTTTTTTTTTTCTGTTTTTTTTTCCATCTTTAATCTTTCTTTTCTATTTTTATCTTGCTGATCTTTAACAAATGCCCAGGCGAGTAGCAAAAGGTCTGATACAATAACAACAGCATGGTTAAATAAGACGCCGTACACGCCGCCTCTCCGCCTGTACTCGGCGCATTGGCTGTTCATCAGTGCAAGTCTCTGAGAGAATAAAAAGAAGTGATGAAACATGTCTTTGTTCACAGAGATGGAAAAGTTATAAGGTGAGACGTTTGGAAGGCAGACGAGGAATGCACCAGGGAGCACTGGAACTTTCTTTCCAAATACAGTAATAGCAGCTTTATGTCTCATAACCTTGGATGATTCAAAGAAACCGTGCAACTGTGGAGTTAGAAAGGCTGAGATCGACATGATGTAAGAAAATTAGGAAGTGACAACATGAAACACCAAAGTTTGGATTATAGAAGTCGCTTCTGTAGGCAACACGTAATCACGAATTGTACCACGGCTACTGTTCATAAGGCGACATGACACTGTTCCAATAAGTGTACGTTAACATGCAGATTATAATTTTTTTCCTCATTTTGATGTGACAGATCCTTGACACTCAGGGGTTCTGCTATGTCAGAGTCAAAAAGTAATTAAAAAAAAAAAGTAATATAATTTGTAGTAATAATATCAGAGGAAAACATTCACTACACTGTAATAAGTGATGAACTGATAGTCAAATCACCATAATCGCAATTACATATAGATCTTCTTAACCTTAATGTTAAATGTTTCTTTTTCCTGCTTCTATGATTTGTACGAATATATATATATATATATATATATATATATACGATATCATGACAATAATGATGCACACAATACTGTAGGTTCAATTAAACTCTATTTTCATGAATGAGTTTGAATATTATATTTGCTCCGCATCATGTGCCTCAGAATACACTCAGTAGTCAAGATGTTCCCGATGCAAGTCGGAGGAACGTGCTGTAACAAAAAATCTGCTTCGTTCATCCCTATTCAATTCAATTCCCGCTTCAAAATTCTGATTAGGGTGGAGTGGATATCATGAGCACTAGGTTCAAAGCAGAATACAACCCCGGATGGTACTCTGTCTTTCACAAGGCTGAATACAGACACTTCTCATCACCTTGGGGAAATGCATTGTAGCCAATGTACATATTTTTCATATTTTCATTTTTTATTTTAAGACTGGAACAGGACAGAAACCCAGAAATCCTGAAGTTACCATCATGCAGACATGGGGAGAACACATAAAACACTGCACAGCGAGTAACCAAAGCTCGAGCTGTCGAACCAAAAGCTGTGAGGCGGCAATGCCACCTGCTGTGCCACCATGTCACCCTCACAGTTTCTTTTACAACTGATAAAAAGACATTTTTCTTATATTACAGCCTTTATTCCAAAACAATAAACACAAAGGTGAGCATGATCTGTTTTTTACAAAAGTTCTCCTGATAATTTAAGAAAATGTTGAGTCGAGTTAAAGGTCTGGGAAATTGTGGCAACCAGCAATATGTGCTGTATATGCTGAATGTAATACAGATGACCTGCATAGGAAATGATGCTGTTGTTTCTTGTCAAGCTTATAAGATTATTATTATTATTATTATATACAGTTAAATTACCCAGTTCAATCACAGCCTACATAAATGAGTGTCTTAACTCTATCCCCAAAACGTGCAGTTTAACAGTGTATAATTTGTCGATATATTTGCTCATTATGTTGTACATTTCCAAAGTATTTTTCTCTCCCACAAGTTCTTCAAGGCTTAGCGTAGCTTCAGACCAATCTCTCTTTCTCGCGCTCTCTCCATTGAGAGATTTAACAGCTTGAGTCTAATCAAAGACACTTTCTCCCTCTGTGTTTCAAGCTAAAGCAATTCAATTAGTTTAATTGGTCTCCTTATTATGGGCTATAATGAGATGAGTGTGCGCCTATTGTCAAACTTTACAGGCTACTTTAAACTGCCTCCCTAATTAGAGAAAGGACTTTAATCTCACTGTTTTACTTGTACAGTAAGCCGGATTGTCGAGCATGGCTCTGGCTTCACTTATAAGCCAAACTACAACAGGCTTTAAATGGTTCCAGTGTTGGTCTCGGTCATGACCTGCAGAGCTTTCTGTAAGTATGGCATGAACTCGGCTGATAGCTGTTACAATGCATAAAAGCCCCAACATTTCAACAGAAGGTGATTATCTATACTCCTCTACTCAGCTGATCCTCCTAAATGCACTCTGGCGCTGACAGATTCTCTTATACTCCCGGCTTTTCAGTAGAGGCAGAAAAGAGGGTGGCAATTTTTGAGTTGTGATGACAACAAAATGGCTGACAAAAATGATTGCACTTACTATCAATCATGGAGCAGAGAGCATAGCATGGTCTGGTGGCTAGGCTAATAGAGTGGTGAGTGGAGAGGGCTTCGATGGATTCTTTGCATCAACACTTGTGCCCTTCAGTGAGGCACGTAGCCTAAATTGCTTCAGTAAACACTCGGAAGGTGGAAATGAATGGAGTAAATGGGCGAAATCAGTGCTCGCTTTACAAGGATTAGATTAGAGTGTTGAGAATGTGGGAAGAAAAAAAAATACACCTGGCACGCAATGTTAACACAATAAAACTGTATTACATTTGTGCTTAAAATGATTACAATACAGTATGTACATGTGTCCTAAAAATAAACATCTCATGCTGAGTGTCACTTAAAAGAAAAATTATTTATTAGCAAGCCAAAAGGAATACTTTTAATTATTATTTTTTAAATATTTACAACCACCATATACAAATCAGTGTGTCTTTTCTTGAGGCTTTGCCCACATGTTCATAAAGTAACTGAAGTATCAGTTGGATGCTGTTTAAACGTGGTACAGTAGCGTTAACATGCACATCGACAAACTTGTCAAAGCCAGTAAATCGGAGGTTACACGCCTCTGGTTTATGTGACCTGACTATGTGACTCCAATTGTTTGTCAATGTGCGGTAATGAAGCCAGACTTGATGTCTGGACGAAAGGCTCAGCAAACTGGACAGTGATCCAAGTCAAGTATAAACATGTCAAGGACAAAGCCTCAGTATGATGCTCAACAACACCAAAAGAAAAAAAGAGAAAAAAAAAGTTTTCAAATAAATACATTATATAAAAGAAGTAAATCAGACACCATCCCCCCCACCCCCACCCCCACCCCACATAACAAACTGACTTGTGTGCCATATCCCTACAGTGTCCATACATTGATCTCTGGAGGCTGTTTTTACATACAAAGCTAGCAGAACATGAATAATCGTAGTAATAAAGTTGCGTCAGTGTAAAGTTCCAGCAGATCTGCTGAACCGATAGGAAAGAGGCAAGAGAAAGCGCTGAGTTGTGCTCAGCTGGACACGGCTTTTTCTCATAAATGAAAAGAGAAGCAAAGTAATAGAAATAAGGAAACCCCCTCAACCTGAGATCTTATATTGACATGGCTCCCTCGCTCCCAGCTGACAGGACTACATTTATACTTTTTCATCACTCAATGATTGTTTTCCCTTTTTTTCATTATGGTCCTTAGCCTGAGAGTGAAATGGGGGTCAGTGGAGAGGGGTCTAAGAGTATGCTTGCATTATTTAATTTATTTTTATTTTTTTGCAGGGTTTGATTTATGTTTAGGTGTGCGAGTTGTCAGACCTAGGGGTGGATTGTCTCCATGAGGCCGTGGGTCTTAGGGTTAGGGGAGAAGAAGGGTCATTTTAAAAGAGCCACAGCAATATCCAAGACCAGTGCCACTTTGCTCAGGGGAATCTGCGAAACCCCCTTCCCCACTCACAACAAGTCTCTATGGCTATTCTGTACAGCAGTGCCCCATAGTGGGCGTTTCTTATGTACATTATCAAGGATAAGGACTGGAGAGGATGGTAGTGCTTTTGGTATCTGACTGCATGTCCCCTTTCAGGTCCTCTCCTAGCTCTCTCCCCACAAGCAAAAGTGTCATGTAGAGGTCAGCGGACCTGCGGGGCATAGCCTTCCTTCATCAGCCCCTCTTCGTAGTCTGTCTGGCACAGGATCATGTTGTTCTTTAGGAAGAATTTGTCCCCCACGCAAAACCTGAAAAAGACAAAGAGAAATGGGTTTATTCAATGTGAGATAGTCGTAGGTGGTTTCCATTTGGCATTCTCAGATTTATTTGTCTGGGGAAACCCTTAAATCTTGTGAGAAGAAAGGTACAACCTAGGGTTAGCCCGTACACAAAGGATTCCAAGAAGAACCAATTAATACTGTATAAAGGATCAGCTGTGTTAGATTCTAGAGGTAGGTCAAAAGTGCTGTGTTCTAACTAACTAAGAAACCTATAAGGAACCAGTTTTGTATTGACACTGATTCGTGTGATATCGGTTGGTAAAATATGTTCTCAAAGCTTGAAGTGCAGGATGTAAAAGCTTTCACAGTTGTTATTATTTTGTCAGAAAACAGAGGTTCTTGACAGGCTCCTTGGCTGCTCATGTAAAGCATACAGTAGTAACAGTGTACAAGTATGTTTTCCTGGATTATGTCCGGGAGTCCTAGGAGGTAAAGTAGGATGTGGCATGGAGGGAGCTAGGGGTGCTGGTCATGAAGGAAAAGGTTAACACTGGTCTTAATAGTATACTGTATTAGTGCTGGGTATTGTTGCTGAAACATTTGACTTGACAGACAAATAGCTTGTAAAGCTCATAACAGTAAAGTTAATAAACTCCTCAAACTGAAACCCACTAGTACAGCTCTCAAACACAAAAAAATGTTCTCTGGACCAATACTGGCTCTGGGACTGAGATGAGGGAATTTGAGGCAATGAACACTAACCTGACCCCTAACTCTGAAGTGCATAAGAGCGCCCAACCTGAGGGAAGGTGCAGTGTTTACAGTGTGTATCTCTGGAGTGTATCGGTAGCGTGTAGCCGCTTCTCCACCTGCAACATGAATAAATCACAGCCTGGCCTGCACTCACTCTGCCCAATGGGCCACTGTCTCACTTGACCTTTTAGAGAGGAGATTATGTTGGCGAGGAGAGAGAAAGTGTGCGAGAAGGGTAATGATATGTGATACATAGGGAGGCAGAGAAACAGAAACGGAGAGAGTGAAGAGGAAGAGAAATACGGTGGGAAAGATAAAAAAAAGCGAGAGAGAGAAAGAGAGAGAGAGAGAGAGAGAGAGAGTTCCTCTGTGTGCCGGGTTGTCCTAAGGGCTGCTTATCTTGCTCACAGCGAGTTCGACAAGGTCAGACTACAAGTGCGCAATTCTGTTTACCAGTGTGCTTCCCCTCCTTCTTCCTCGCAGTATGTGTGTGTACCTGAAACTCCCCCATCACCATTTTAGCTAGAAGATTAAAAGACTAGTTCACTTCTCAGCTTGAGGCTGGAACAGGAGCGCAAACAAACTCAGCAGGCTTCAATCCCCCTGCGAGCCCATTTGCCTCCAATCAAGAGCTCTTAAACGTGCTCTGCTGACCACACTGCATTGTTTTAGGGAATAAAAAGATCAATTGAACAGAGATACGTTAACCTTTCCATCTATCTAGCAACCTAACAAGCAGCAGAGACAGCCCTGCATAAACCGCTTCTAATCGCAAACTCTTTCCCCGTGAAAGTTTGTAAAAGATTGTATTAGTCACAGGTGACAGTGTCAGCCGGCAGCCGCAGCCATTAGGCAGGATCAAGTATCAACAAGTAATATCCATTAATCGTGCTTGTTGACATGGTGATTAACACAAAGCAGAGGTGTGCTTAATGTAATGGTGTCGTTGGCGCCAATAAAAACGTCCTGTTTAAATGACACATTCTTCCCAGGAATCCATTAGTGTCCATCTTGTTTGACACCCGGGACCCTCTCCTCCTCCTCCTCCTCCTCCTCCTCGTACCTCCATCCCTCTCTATCTCGTTTCTCGTGCTAACAGGAACCTTCTGTGTTTATTTAAAGCCCGTGTTTTCTGCTGCCTTTTTGTCCCGTCACCGCCCTGCTTCACAGCTCCAAATTGTTTCTGCTTGGTGAAATGTCAACAGTGCTGGTGACATCTGAGCGCCAATTATGACGAGGATATTGCAGGCAGCCCATCAGAGGTAGCAGTAATAAATGCCCTTGTGCTGCCCTCCATCTTGCAGTTCTTGCAGTCATTACAGATCTCCACATGTTCCAACCGCCAGCATTAAAACCTCAGCTTTGTGTGTGAAGCCCCCAATAACACTTTCTCACAGGCTTCAACTGCTGTCTCAGTGAACCTTTACTTTTTGGACATGTATGAATTTAAGCTGACAGCAGCTCTATTTCCTATGTTTACTTCCTTTTTCCTCCTTCGTATGTTTCTTCCATTTACTCTTTTAATGTACTTTTTGGTCCCTGAGTTTTATTTTTTAAAAACTTTTTACCTTCCTTTATTTACTTTTCATTTACTCTTAGTCTTCCTACTTTTTTAAAATTGTATTCCTTTCTTTTCCTTGTTTAATTCCTTCATCTTCCGACATTTTCCAATTTCATTTATTTCCTCCTACCTATTAATTTACTTCCGTCTTGTGTTGTTTCCTTCCTTCCTTCCTTACTTCTTGGTTTCTCTTTTTTCAATTCATTTTCTGTTTTTACCCCAATTTTTGTTTCCTCCTTTCTAATTTGCTAATTTCTACTACTTCTTTCTTTCCATTTATTTATTTTTGTTTCCTTTCTCATGTCCCTTCTTCATTTTGTTTGTTTCTCCTTCTCCACTTTACTTCCTTCCTTCCTTCGTTTCCTGGGGGGGGGGGGGGGGGGGGGGGGGGGGGGGGGGGGGGGGGGGGGGGGGGGGGGGGGGGGGGGGGGGGGGGG